>OY821519.1:229142495-229424995 GCA_963682025.1 Cordilura impudica | reverse complement strand
ATTTTATTTTATTTTATTTTATTTTATTTTATTTTATTTTATTTTATTTTATTTTATTTTATTTTATTTTATTTTATTTTATTTTATTATTTTGGTAACCCTTACAACAGTTTATTTAATGTATTTTTAAATTAATAATAATAAATAAATATAATTAATTTATTGAAGATTGATACAACGGGATTATGCCAGAAAAACCATTTAGTTATACAAATTTTAAAGAACATTTATTAAGTGAATTTTGTTGCTTCTGAACGTTAGTATTTGAATATCGTACAAAATCAATTTTTTTTAAATTTGCTGTGTTTCACTGATCATAAGTTACAAATTTTATTTTCAATTAAATTTTAATCAATGTCAGGCCAACGTCATTTTGCCACATAATGTGAGTTTTTTTCATCATTCTCTTTAAACTTCCACGTTTCCATCCTGTTTTTACAAATTATTTTCTGCATACGTTTATATATTTTTTTGTGCTGATTTGGTAATTTTTAGTTACTGATGACCGAATGTTTTTTGGTGAAAAGCACATTGTCTATAAAGTATAGTGGTTCAATATGGTGGCTTGACTGGATGGCTGGCTAGCTGGCGGGGAACATGGCTAAAGAACATTATGAGCACTTATTCATTATGCATTAAATGTAAATACGTTAAATGTTGTCCAATCATTAACATAATTGAATTACAAACATGACAGGCTCATATACAAAATATATATACTGAACTCTATAATACAGATATAAATATATATAAATGTATGTAGGACAACAGCTCGCAGCACAAGTTGTAAGTAAAAGCGTCATTATAATTTTGTTGTTGTTGACTGCTTTCATTTTAAATGTTGTTGGTTGTTGTCGTTGGTGTTGTTGCATTGGTTGGTTAGCTCTTGGTACAATGATTAGTGTACATATTTTGTGAAATTGCTGTTGACGATAGTGTTGATGCTTTAGTGCCGTATGTTTGGTCCCCCATTGGTAAACAGTTCTCTTCATTGATTATTATTGAAATGATGTGTATGTATATATACTTTTGGCTAGTCGACACTCGCTCTCAATATCTTGTGTTGGTTAATGGTGATATGGCAAAATGTTTTTGCATAAATATTGTATGAATTTTTGATATTTAATGGTTTTTACCATTTTAATTACTTTGAAATAAAGTAAGGTAAAGAAATTAGAGAAAATTATATTTTGTATTTTTGGTAGTTTAAATATAAGTAACTAAATACACGACGAAACGTAAATGCTTTATGGCAAAGGATATTATTTGCAAATATTTTAGCATAGTTTTAGGAATTTTAAAGGTGAGTTGTTAGGGTAAGATTTAAGTGACTTGTAAATAGTTGCCCATTTGCAAATAAGCTCGCAAATAAATTTATTTTAAATCAGCATATTTTATTTTACTTTTAAGATGTAATCTTTTTTTCCATCTTAAAATAATTTTTTTCAAACAAGCTGGCGAATAATTTTTTTAACATCAATATATTTTTATGCCCTCCAACCACTGCATGAAAGGTTGACTTTCCGCTTGTAATAATAATAAAAAAAAATTTTAGAGATGATGGAATATATATATATTCCTGATAGTTTTAACAAACAATAACGATATAGCGAATTACTTCTATCTGTCCATCAGTCTGCCTGGCCGGTTATATGCATAAGGAAATTTTAATCGCCACCCGTCTTAAAAAGTCTTTTTTAATTTTTCTACAGAAAGTACGTTTTGTTAAACATATTCATTTTCTCATATATCATTTTTTTTTTAAACTTTTTTAAAGTTTGTTATCTTAAAAATTAAGATATTCTTCAAAAAATAAAATTTTCTTAAAAAATACCTTTTAAAATTGTTCATTTTCTTAAAAAGTGCATAATCTTAAAAACTTAAATTTCTTGAAAAAGAAATTTTTCTTAAAAATAGCCTTTTTTTAAAAAGTAAATATTATTAAAAAACTACATTTTGTTAAAAAGTACTTTTCCTAAAAAAGTACCTTTTCACAAAAAGTAACGTTCCTTAAAACAGTACTATTTCTTAAAAAGTAAACTTTTTGATAAAATTACTTTTTCTTAAAAAGGTATCGTCTGTTCAAAAAACACATTTACCTAAAAAAGTACCTATACTTAAAAAAGTACCTATTCGGGACAATGTAGATTTCCTTCAAATATACCTTTTGTAAAAAAGTACTTTGTCTTAACATAGTAGATCACCATAAAAAAAACTTTTTCTCAAGATTATTTTTCTTATAATAGTCCATTTGCACCTTTTCTTAAAAAAGTAGCTAAATATTTAAAAAAAGTACCTTAACTTCTCTTAAAAATTTATAATTTCTTGAAAAAATATCTCTTCTTAAAAATACACGTTTTCCCAAAAAGTAATTTTTCCTTTTTTTAAAGTATCTTTACTTCTAAAAGTATCTTTTCCTACAAAGGTGTCATTTCCGTATAGAGCACTTTTCTTATAAAAATACACTTTCATTAATATTGATATATTTTCGTATAATGTTACATTTACATAAAAAATTACCTTTCCCTAAAATAGTATTTTTTTCTTTAAAATTTACATTTGCTCATAAAAAGTACATTTTCTTAAAAAACTACATTTTCTTAAAAAAGTACATTTTCTTAAAAAAGTACATTTTCTTAAAAAAGTACCTTTTCATGAATATGTACATCTTCTTAAAAAATACTTTTTCTTAAAAAGTATGTTTTCTCTCGTTGAAAATGTGGCTTCTCAAGAAATTACATCAACTTAAATAAGTACATTTATTTAAAAAAGTACTGTTTTCTAAATAAGAACCTATTCTAAAAATAATCTAACCCATAAAAACAAAATTTTTATTAAAACTCTTTCTTTCCTTATACATATGAGTTTTGAATGTATCCTTGACTGTGCGTGACAGTGTGTGACTATCTTAATATTAATCTTTGGCCACAACAAGTCTATGGGGTTTTAATCTCTCCGTGACTATGCGTGACTATGCGTGACAGAGCGTGATTATGTCAAAGTTAATCTTTTTTCACAGCAAGTCTATTGACCAAGCTTTAGATCGGTCGGATAAGGGGAAATGGGATTTAATTCACTCCGTGACTGTGCGTGACCATGCGTGACTGTGCGTGATTAAGTCAAAGTTAATCTTTTTTCACAGCAAGTGTATAGACCAACTTTAAGATCAATCGGATGAGAGGAAATGACATTCAGATCACTCCGTGACTGTGCGTTACCATGCGTGTCTGTGCGTGACTAAGTCTAACTTAATCTTTTTTCACAGCAAGTGTATGGACCAAGTTTGAGATCGATCGGATGAGGAAAAATGACATTTAGATCACTCCGTGACTGTGCGTAACTAAGTCAAAGTTAATCTTTTTTTCACAGCAAGTGTATGGACCAAGTTTCAGATCGATCGGATGAGAGAAAATGACATTTATATCACTCTGTAACTGTGCGTGACCATGCGTGACTGCGCGTGACTAAGTCAAAGTTCATTTTTTTTCACAGCAAGTGTATGGACCAAGTTTAAGATCGATCGGAGGATGAAAAATTACATTAAGATCACTAGTGACTGTGCTTGATCACGCGTGACTATCTCAAGTTTCAGATCGATTAGATAAGGGGGAATGATGGTCCCCCTTGGCAGACAGACAGACATAGAGTATGAGATAAAAGAAAGAGTTTAAAAATAAATTTTCTCTCAAAGAAATGTGCCATTTCCAAAATGTTACCCTTTCATAAAAAGTACCTTTAATGAGAAATACCTTTTAATGAAAATTTATCTTTTCTTTAAGAACAAATATTTTTTAAAACAACTTTTCTTCAACTTTTCTTAAAAATAGTTTTTCTTAAAAAGCGTATTTTCTCAAAAATTATCTTTTCTTAAAACATACCCTTTCTTAAAAAGTACGTTTTCTTAAAAAGCACCTTTTTAAAAGTACCTTTTCTTAGAAAGTACATTTTCTTAAAACAAATTTTCTTCAAAAGTATATTTTCTTAAAAAATAACTTCTCTTAAAAAGTGAATTTTCTTAAAAAGTGCATTTCCTTCAAAAGTACCTTTTCTTAAAAAGTACATTTTCTTAAAAAGTGCCTTTTCGTAACAAGTACCTTTTCTTAAATAGTACCTATTCTTAAAAACTACATTCTCTTAAAACATATCTTTTCTTAAAAAGCGGATTTTCTTAAAAAGTAGCTTTTCGTAAAAAGTAGCTTTTCATAGCTTTTTCTTGAAAAGTTCGTTTTCTTAAAAACTACATTCTCTTCAAAAGTACCTTATCTTAAAAAATACTTTTTCTTATAAAGTACGTTTTTTTAAAAATAATAATTTCTTAAAAATATCTTTTTTTATAATGTACCTTTTCATAAAAATGAATTTTCTTAAAAAGTTTTTTTAAGCACCTTTTTTAAAAAGTATCTTTTCTTAAAAAGTACCTTTTTTAAAAAGTACATTTTCTCAAGAAGTACCCTTTTAAAAAGTACATTTTCTCAAAAAATAAATTTTCTTACATAGCGCCTTTTCTTGGAAAGTACATATTCTTAAAAAGTACATTTTATTAAAAAGTACCTTTTCTTAAAAACTACATTCTGTTAAAACATACCTTATCTTAAAAAATACCATTTCTTATAAAGAAAATTTTCTTAAAAAGAATATT
Source organism: Cordilura impudica (assembly GCA_963682025.1). Taxonomy (NCBI): domain Eukaryota; kingdom Metazoa; phylum Arthropoda; class Insecta; order Diptera; family Scathophagidae; genus Cordilura; species Cordilura impudica. The sequence continues at coordinate 229,420,356 of OY821519.1, read as the reverse complement.
GTCTTAAAAATACCTTTTATTAAAACGTACCTTTTCTTAAAAAGTGCCTTTTCTTAAAACGTACATTTTCGTAAAATGTACCTTTTTTAATAAGTAATTTTTCTTAAAAACTACATTTTCTTAAAAAGTATATTTTCTTAAAAAGTACCCTTTCTTAAAAAGTAAATTTTTTTTAAAAAGCACCATTTCTCAAAAAATTACTTTATCCCAAAAGAGTACTTTTGATTAAAAAAGCACCCTTTCTTAAAAAATTAAATTTTCTTAAAAATGGTAACTTTTTCTAAAAAAAATACGTTTTCTTAAAATAGTACGTTTTCTTAAAAATAATATTTTTTTTAGAAAAGTGCCTATTCCTATTTTCAACGAGCGACTTAATCGCCTTACATTTTACCAGTAGATCCATAAAACCTATGTGAAAAATATCGAAGTTTTGCCTTAGCCTCTTACTGTTTTCACTTCAAAACCTTAAGCCTATTTTTTTCCAATTGATTTTTTTGTTCCTTGTACTGATATTATATATTATAATATTTCTAAATCCACATTTAGTTATAACGTTCGACTTAAAAAGCAATTATATAAATTAACAATGTTCATTCGGCCGTTTGTCTGTGTCTCCATTGTGAAATTATACGCACATACTCTGCTGAAATTTGGTATATAAGCTTTGCTCGGGGTTAGGACAAGCGTTTTAGAAATGTTTAAAATCGGCTATAAGATCGATCTTGTTACCCTAAAAATAAAATTCCTCTATTTATCTTGATGGAATTTCAATAATGTTTGTATTTAATATGAAATCGGCTTTAATGCTTGGTAAATGTGAGTGTTATATATCCAGATATCATAACTAAAGAATATCAGGCTATTTAGTCACTTTAGTCATAGTCCCCTTATAAAGCAGCCTTCCCCAGTATTCACTTAAATATATTTAGACATATTTTGGCTTACATATTTTATTGAAGAAACACTTTAAATCACTCTTAACTGATGTGTTTAAGGTCGGATCATTTTTGCATATAGTCCCTATTGAATAATCACATTCGATATGGAATTTATTACATGGGCAGGCAAAAACTCTACGGTAACATCACATAAATGGGTCCTTGCTAGCCCGATTATGACGTCAAATAGAATAAATGGACTTAAGAGCCTTTCCCGAAGCTCAAGGTGTGAGTAGAGTACAATCAGCCTAATCTGAAGCTATTTTCATCAAAATAAATTTCAATATGATTTTTTCCCAAAAATTTCGTTAAATTTGGTTGAAGCACAGATCTAAATTTTTACTCTGCAATTTCTAGATTAAACATAATAAAATTATTTCTCACAAATAAATTTATAAGAAATCGCTTAATTTTTTTTTTGATAATTCTAAAAAATATTAACGTTCCATATCTTTTTTGCAGTAATTTCCCTTAGGACACAATCAAAACCTTTTAAAATGTTGCATTAATATAATTTTATACAAATTTGTTTAAAATGCTCTCGTACCTACACATTTACGGGCACACTAACCAAATAATCACTAAATGTAATTATATGTAGGGTAAATACAAATATACTCGTACACTATACATTAACGTTATTGTAGTATTTGGTTTTGAAATGATTGATAGATGTTAGTACGAGTATATGTAACTAGCACTTATAGGGATATACAACATACATACTTATAGTAAGCCGCCATATATGCGCCTTCATGTTATTGTTGGTGATGTTAAAATTGTCGTTCATCGTTGGCTGGTTGGTTTGTTGTTGCCTATTATTATTGCTGTGTATGTGTGTAAAATTAAATGTTGCTGCTGCTGCTAGCGTTCAATAAATTGGAAAATTTTTGTTTTGTATTATTGCACTTAAACGCTTGATTACATTTAGTTTAAAAGCATTTTTTTTTCTTCTTGCTGCTGTTGTTGTAACAAAAATTCTGGGCTAATGTTTTTTAACGTTGTTGTATGCCACCAATAAGTGCGAGCATGTTTGTATATCATGTGTATAACAGATTTTTGTTTCGCAGTTAGAGTAAAGTGAATTTATAGCAATGGCTTGTGTTATTTTAGTACTGGGTTGTTAAAGCAAAAAAAAAAAAAAAAATAAATATTTCGTTTTGAAATAATGCAATTTTCCAGTAGCACTGACGGAAAATTTAAAGCGATAATATTGATTTTAATTTACAAGTCCTTTTAAAATTTATAAACTTTATTGAATATGTGAAATAACTGGATAAGGTTATTATTTTAATGGTTCCTAATTAAATGACTAAGATTTTTGTTAAAATGGAAAACTTTAAGAGAATAATTTTTGTTTTGGATAATTTTTAGAATGTTATAGTAATTTTTAATCAATTGAACTTCAAGTAGTCAGTATGTAATTTAGGGGCATTAAGTATGGGATAATACACGGCCTTTCGATTTCGAAACGATAGATCTCCCAATGTAGAGGCCAAATTTAACAATTTCATATAACCAAAATATTGTATGAGAGCCCATTTAAGGGGTTTATATAAGGGACAGGTATGTTTTGAGAAAAAGGAAGAAAAATTAATGGAGGTCGATTATACATTTTACCCCCCAGGGGGAGTCCTTAGCAGATATGGAAAATTTTCTTCTAAATATTTCTAGTTTGTATGGGAGCCCCCTTAATGTTAGGAGAGAGAGGGTATTTATGTTCTAAAAACAGTTGGAATTAGAAAAATATTGGGAGTCGGTTACACATTTGAACCGTTTAGCTGCACTTTCGAGCTGTGGCGGCCTATTTTTAAGACTTTAATAAAATATTAAATTTTGTATGGTTGCCTCTTAAGAAATGTAGACAGGGGGTTAATGTATTCGAAAAAAATATTACAAAAGGAAATGCGAAAGGCGTCAGTCCTACTTTTTACCACTCTAAATTTACTCTGTGGCAGTTATGGAGCTTTCTCCGTCAATTTTGTCCTGTCTGCCCACTTTGAGCTCGATGATGAAGCACTTATCCTCATTTTCATAAAACTAGTGGTCTATCGCGTCCAAATCCTGTTACTAAGATACTACATACAATACTATCCCATAGCTAATGGGCCTAAAAAAATAAACATTTGTAAAATATAACTGTTGTAACTAAGGAGTTATCAATTTAAAAATAATATCGTTTTGTTATCGATTTTCATTTAAAATGTCCATCAATGAATTAGAGCGACGAATCTTTGCTACCATAAAAGCTCTGTTGCAAATATCGAAGGCGGCTCTTGCCCTAAATAAAGAGTTTGCGGCGACAGCAAGCGACACGACGCACATTGGGGCCAAATGAATGAAAAGTGGCGATTAATTCAAAATATGAACTTTAAAATTCATGATCGTGTTTGGTACCGGGTGAAAGTGGATAAAATTCTGCATCACTAATTGCAAAAATTATAGTTTTAAGTTGTTTGCTTTAGTTGAAGTGAGCACTTAAAGTTGAATAATTGTTATTTTTTTTGTGCATATTGAAAAAAAGTGAAAATTTTGATATTTCAATTGATAATTTTTTCTATTAATACTTCTAAAAGTTAAATTTTTATAATGGAACCGTCAACTTCAGGTAGTTTACTATATAGTACATGTTTTTTTGTTTAAATAAATGTTTTAAAAATATTAAATGTTAATAAAATAAAATTAGCCCAAAAATGGGCTATTTTTGATTTATATATGGAGTTTCAACAACTTTGTTCGTGAGCTTGCGTAAAATCGTCTATAGAGTGTTATAATATCAGATCTCAACTAATAAACCCCAAAATATTTTTTTGCGATTTTTTGCGATTTTTGAGTTATGCTTGTTTTTGTGAAATAACTCAAGATGCTAAAAATCCACAAATATGAAAAAAAAAAAAAAACAAAACAAAACATCAAGTTGTTTTACTTTGTTTTGTCATTATTTTCGTTATAGTAGTTGTTATTGTAGCTAAAAAATGTGTTGTTAATTAGAGATGGGGGCGTGAGTAACTTTAATTCACGCATGCTCACGTGATTGCGTATGTTGGGTTTATTTACTATGAATAAAACTAATTAAATTATTTTACATTTGTTTATGATATTTCAATGAATTTTGCTTAAACATTTGTTAATTATAAATTATTAGAAAATTGTATATGGCACAAGTGCACTATTTTGAAAAATTGAAGGAGGTCACGCTCCCATCCCTATTTATTATTGTCATTTATTTGAGTCCTACATAATAACTGTTGGTCATATACATGCATCATACGAGTAAAGTTTTAATTTTGTTTTAAACTGGTGATATCAATCTACTAATATAATGATAATACATTTTTAAGAATTTCTATCCATCCGTAGGGTATTATTGATTCGGTACTGACACGTTTATTTATTGTTTTAGCTGTCAATGTTTTGTGATGTGATGTTACATATTTAAAGTGTTGTGAAAGTGTAAATTATTCGGTACAGGGTTAAAGGAATTACTTTTTGCAAATTTTAAACGAATAGAAATCTTATTAATTTTAGGAACATGTCCCAAAACAATTTTCATTCCTCGTCATGAGTTGCATAATTTTATGAGGAGTGCAGAACCTAAATCACTTCAGGATAAATTTAAACTTTTGAGATGGGAAGTAATAAAACGTGTCGACCCTTCGGATATGGTAGATTTTATGACAAGGTTTCATAATTTTTGCTCTAGCTATGAGATTCGGTGGCAAAAATGTCATAGAAAGAATGAAATTTTTGTAAAAAATAATAAGAATTGGCTGGATGCCTCAATCTCATTCAGTCCACCACCAGAACCACAACAAAAAAGAGGTCGCAATGATCTCTCATTTCAAGAGTGCAAAGAAAAAACAAAAGTTAAGAAATGTAAAGACATAAGAGATCAAATTTCTTTGCCTGTTTTGGCTTACGCCACACAAATGAGCTTGAGAGCTGTTGGAAAAATAGATGAGTCGAAAATTGTTAAGGAAATAATATCATCTCCAACAAAAGCCCAAAAATACCGAAAAAGTATAGAACAGGTACCACCACAGCAGTTAACTCCGGATGAAGCTCTGTCCGTTTTGGTAGAAGCAAAGCTAAGTCGCCACCAATATAATGTTATTAGAAAGGTTGCACCTGAGAAATTTCCATCATATAAATTGGTCCAAAGAGCTAAGAAAAAATGTTACCCAAAGGGAGAACAAATGAAAATTTCTGAAACATCAGCGCAAGTTAGCCTACAAGGAATATTGGATCATACCACTGAACGCCTTTTGTCGGTTAAAAATGCAGATTTAAATTCGTTAGGCAACGAAGAAATCGAAAAAATTACTTTATACACTAAGTGGGGCTTTGACGGAAGTTCAGGGCATAGTTCTTACAAACAAGCCTTTCATGACAGTAATGCATCTGATTCTTCTGTATTTATTACGTCAATTGTACCATTAAAATTAGTTTGTAAAAACAAAATCATTTGGCATAATCCTCGACCGTCTTCAACTAGGTTTTGCAGGCCATTAAAAATTGAATTTATGAAAGAAACGGTCAACAGTATTAAAACAGAAAGAGAAAGAGTGGAGACAGAAAAAAATGCTCTTATCGATACAGTGATATCAGTTGGAGAAAGAAAGATAAAAGTGAACCACAAACTAATTCTCGTTATGATTGACGGTAAAGTGTGTAACGCGATTACAGACACAAAGTCCACACAAAAGTGCTACATATGTGGCGCTACCAGCAAGGAGTTCAACAATATTGAACAAATGATTTCTAGAGATTCCAACGTAGACTTCATGGAGTTCGGTTTGTCTGTCCTACATGGCTGGATAAGATTTTTTGAATGTCTTATTCACTTGGCATATAAACTTCCAATTCAAAAATGGCAGGCAAGAAGTGACGAAGAAAAAAAAATTATTGCTGAAACTAAAAGTCGTATTCAACGCGAATTTAAAAAGAGAACGGGATTGATCATTGATCAACCAAAACCTGGTTTTGGTAACTCTAATGACGGGAATACTGCAAGACGTTTTTTTAAGAATGCAGAAGTATCTGCTGAAATTACTAATATTGATTTAGAGTTGATCAAAAATATGCACACAATATTAATTGTAGTTTCTAGTGGTATTGAGGTCAACATTGAAAAATTTACAAACTTCGCTAATAACACTGCCAGGCTATTTGTGAAAAAATATCCATGGTACTATATGCCTCCTACTCTTCACAAATATTTTATTCATGGGCCTGAAATTATATCATTATCGCCATTGCCAATTGGTCAGCTAACCGAAGAGTCTCAGGAAGCCAGAAATAAAGATTTTAAAAGTTATAGGGAGAATTTTGCCCGTAAATGCAGTCGAGAAAAAACAATGGAAGATATCTTTAATAGATTTCTCTTAAGTTCAGATCCGTTTATAACAAGCATGAACAATAGTTCTAAAAAGAAAAAAGAGCTAATGCCAAAATCTGCATTGGAGTTGCTTGTACTTCCCAGCAATCAAAATAGCAATGATGAAGATGGAGATGAAGATGGAGATGAAGATGAAGATGAAGATGGAGATGAAGATGAAGATGAAGATGAAGATGGAGATGAAGATTAAGATTATTGTAACGAATTAATTTATGATTATGAAATCGAATGTGAAGTAAATACTAACATTGAAGGTAATAATGATTATAATAAAAAATTGTTGTTTTCAAAAAAAAAAAAAAAAAAAAAAAAAATAGAATAACCGAATTTAATTAAATTTTTTTTAAATAGTGTGCTTATGGTTATTTATCAATAAAAAAAACAATTAGATTCTCAAATGTTTCATTTTTGAGCAAAATTTTAAAATTTCGAGAAAAAAGGTATGATTTTAATTTAAAAATTTTCTAATAAAAATACATATAAAATATTTATTCCTTATTATTTTTAAAAATATTACTTATTTTTCTTACAGTACATTTAGTATGCTTTAATTTGCAATTTAATTGAATAATTTATAGCGCACCGTTCCAAAGTTACAGCAAAAAATGTGAAAAAAGAGGATTTTTTACAGAACACAAAATGGCCCATAAAGGGTTAAAAAATGTGTTTTTTCACTCTGTTTTTTTTTAAATGTTGGTTTTTTATGTATTTATAAATATCCATTAAAAAAAATTATTTTTTTTTTTAAATTATGACTTCTATGAATTAATCGCCACTTTTCATGCATTTGGCCCCACTGTGCGACGTGGAGGTCTGGCTCATGGAGCAAATGCTGCAAGCACAACGACCGCAACAACAACAACAATTATAGCAACAATAACAAAAACAATATACAAAAATAATATTTTTCAAAGGGTTTTATACATTTTCATTGAAATCTCGGGACCTATTGATTCGATTTTTATGATTTTAAATAGCAGCCTGCTAAAGATGTCAGTGAAAAATTTTCACTACAAACGAGCGACCCAGTTAAGCTATTGAGGGCACGATCATGATTTCCACAGACGGACAGACAGACAATCGGAAATCGCTATATACACTCCTTCGCTTGTTATAAGAATCAAGAATATATGTATCATTTTTTCTAATTAATACAAACGGAATGACAAAGTTATGTATACTCTCTGCACACTGGTTTGCAGGTTGTACAGAATTCTTTGGCATTTCAAGGACATGGGTTTCAAAAAATTAATCATTTGTATGACAGAGAAATTAGTAGAGAATAATATAAAACTTTAAAATAGAATTAAAGTGTTCGGGAATTCATTTCTAAGATAGGTAAATTAGTGGAGAATATAAAAATATAAAGAATAACTGTATCGGTCGGGAAATATCGGTTGCAGGACTCGCAATGTCAGAATTAGTGAAAAGTTGAAGTCATGGTTTATATGAGTGATTTCAAAGGATTAAAATCCCATAACAACACAAAAAAAAAATATCTGCAATTCATGCATATTGACAAACAAAAAAGGGAAATTAAAAAGCTGCCCAAATATCCAAGTTGAGTCGACTTTTCGAAAATTGCTTCTCCACTTCCTATTAGTTGAAATGTATAATGAAAGATTTGTTTTAATGTAGTATACTCCCTGTATATTATTATTTCTGATTTTAATATTTTCCAGAGTTCAGAAAAAACACACACTGAATAAAAAACTCGTACATATTTGTAAACAAACATAGCTCAGACCAACAAACACATATTTTTATTTTCACCTCAATTATGTGTGTTTCTAATTTTTGTACGGTGCCCAACACAATCATGACTGTGTTTCGTTTTAATATTTCGTAAATCTAGAAATTAAAACATTATCCACTCGCGATCAGAAAAATCTGAAACCCTCCTATAATAAAGACAACAATTGTTTCAACCAAATATATAAAAAAAAAAAAAAATCTAAAATAATTTATTAGCAGTTATAAAAAAATAAAAATAAAATGATAATAATAAAAAAAAAAAAAAAAAATAAATAAAAAGGTAGTAATAAAACAGAAACCAGAGGAATTTTTTATGTTGTTTATGACTTAATTTCGTTTTTCCGATCGCGAGTGGATAATGTTTTAATTTTTAAATGTACGCGTTGAGGAACATGTTCTGTTTTTTTAACAGTACACGTGCAATGAACTTAAAATAAAGCTACACTCGAATCTGTGTGGTTTATGTGTGTTCGAAACAAAAAATACGTGATAGAAAAATGTTCGTATAGATAACGAAATATTAAAACGAAACACAGTCATGATTGTGTTGGGCACCGTACAAAATTTAGAAACACACATAATTGATATGAAAATATAAATATGTGTTGGCTGTTTTAGCACACAACATTGTGTGTTAAATGTGTGTATTTTCTGAACCTTTATAATTTCATTCTGAAAACGATCAAATTAGGGACTCTTCAAATGGCCCAAAAAATTGTTTATGGGATTCTAGAAGCATATTTCTAGGGGTTTCTTTGTTTAAGTTCTATCCTTTCTATACTCCAACTAAATTGAAAATTTTGCCTAAAACTTATTCTTTTATAAATTTATAAATTTTCGTATAATTAACATTTAGTGTTATTCAGAGCAGCCAACAAAAAATTCAAAAAAAAAAAAAACTAACAATTTTATATTCATGCATTCTTGTTGGGTTTCCCATTTAAAATGTATGTTCGTGGTTGCTGTAGCTAGGCAGCCTGCTAAATGTACACTTTTTTGAATCTAAACTAAATATAACCAAATAATGAAGTTGTTATTTTGCATAATACATAGAGCTTTAACTAATTACACTGTTGTTAAAATAGAAAAAAATATACTAAGAGAAAAAAAAAACTTTTTGCATACTTTTAGGGTTATAATGCTTTCAATGCTCATTTAGTTAGAGAACCGTATATGAAAACCATGATAATGGAAAATTAAAAAATAAAATAAAATAGAACTGCAAAGTGAATTCATAGAGAGCTAAGGATGACTTAGAAATTAACATTTAATTAGTAAACATTAACGAAATAAAACTAAAAAAAAATGTTTAAATGTTTAAGGTTTCAGTGGTAGTGCTTCAAATAATAAAGAGTTTTTTTTTTGAATGTGAATTAAGAAGTAAGCTTTGCTTTTGCAATTTTTAACTTGAAAGTGAAATATTAAAATATGCTTTTTTAGAATCTCTTATTGGAGCGGGTTTGTAGAGAGAATTTTAATATAAAAATTTTTTCGAAATAAATGTGTTGGGCCAAATTTGTTATAATTTCTAGTAGATTTTACAAGCCTACAAAGAAAGGGTATCTGAAACTAGATACCACATTAGGTACACTGTGTTTATAATTTTCAATTACATGATCTTGTTTCCTTTTAAAGGATTTCGAAATTATATTTAAAATTTCATCCTACGATGCTGCTAGCAAATTTAAATGAAAGATAATAATCTTGGCAATATTTGTAATTAGAATTACAATAAATCTTAAGTCTAAAGCACTAGCAACTTAGGCTATCGAATTGAAAAAAATGTTTTAAGTTGTCTTGCAAAACCTTATCTACGATGTCCATCGGTTCTTGTATTTTGTGAACAGATTAGGTTATGTTTGATTTTGTAATGTATTATGCAAAATTTATCTAAGAAAACTTGGAGAGTCATACACTAAATTGGAATAGGTAAGTCATTTTATAGAGCAGAAACTGATGTTGTTGTCAATGAGATAAATAAGGCTTTCACAAAACTTCAAAATTTTCTTACAAATCCCAGCTTCTATGATCAAAATCTACGCTCTAATATTAGCTGCAATCCATTTAGCTTTGCTTTCTATGTGAAGCAAACACAGTGTCTATATGCCTCGCTATTAAATCAAATGCAGTTTGGGTTTTATGAACTTCACGATACATTTTTTGAAATTAAGTATCCACAAATTGTCACATATATCTAAGGTTTTCTAGAATAACCGCGTATGTCATAAAATCAAAATGTTCAGGGGGAGCCAAAAAACGTTATATTTGAAATTATGGGTTCGATACAAAGTTTTTAGAACTTTTTATTTAACAGTCCTGCAGATATGGGCAATAACTACTTTATACAAAATTTTGAGTCAAAAATCTTCAGAGGAATAGATCGTAGAGAAGGACGAAAAAAACAATATGTAAATTACACTTAAAGTGTATGCAGATAAAACAACTTATGTCGACAAACGTCGTTTTCTTTGAAAAAGAAAACTACCAATGCAACCACCCATGTAGACATAAATTGTTGTTGCTTGAAAAATGGATTTTTTTGTTCGTCAAGAAAAAGTTAACGGGACTTAGGATGAGAATAATAGTATCAAGAATAATAGTGACAAAAAATAACAAAAATAAACACACAAGTTTTTATAAGTGGTTATAAACTGAAAACTAATCCAAAATTATTTTGAATTTTTTTTCATTAATAACAATGTATGCCGCTATGTGTCGTTTTCTGAGAAAATAATATGTCAGCGATCAAACGTAGGTTGACATACGTCGTTAGTGCTGCAAATTATTTTAATAAACATTTAAGTTACGTCGTTATTAAAGAAAAAACTCAGAAATGGTCAATATTTTTTTTAAAAAAATTTAACATATTTAAAGAGCGTTAAAAATTGATACATTTGGCAACGTTAACTCAAAACTGACAAAAATGGACATACGCGGTTATTCCAGAAAACCACAGATATATTCGATAATATAATTACAAAACGCATTTTCCCTTCAAACTAAAAGTATGCTAAATTGATACCAATATCTAAATCTAAAAGAGAATATCGACATATTGCCATTTTACCAAATTTATCAAAAGAATTTGAACGGATTTAGACCAAGACACAGTTGCATAAAGGTTTCAATTGATGCTTCTGAAAAATATGGTGACGTATTGATGTTGGTGATGTAGCACTGTTTGTTCTACTGGATCATTCAAAAGCTTTTGACGTGGTAGATCGTAATGGTCTTTGTCTTAAGCTACATAAAATGTTTAATCTATCTGTATTATCTACCCGATTGCTATCACTGTTGCTATCAGGCTGCTCTTACTCTGTCCTTGTAAACAACAAGACTTCTTATGTTTTTTTTTTTAATTAATCAACACTCAGGGGATGCCCCCTAAAGATGCAGTGCATTGTGTTGATATCAGGAAAATAGGTTAAGGAGGAAAGAGGGAGTAGTGTGTTAATTTTTTTTTTTTTTTGCAGCGACAGACCAAAGCCTCTGGTGGGAATCGAACCCACGACCCCTCGCATGATAGGCGAGCACGCTAGCTACTCAACTACCGGGGCGTGTTTTGCAAGTTTTAAAGGGTTCGATTCTAGAACCTCTACTATTTTGTGACCGATATAATTTTGTCAGTTGTAAACCGATTTTGACCAAACATACCTCATTTGAAAGGTATTTATTTTATGCTGTCCACCACATTTACAGATTTGAACCGTCTAGAAAATTTTTTTTTTTTTTGATAACATTAATTTAAAGTGGCTAGTAAAACATACATAAAATTATGTTTTTGAGAAATTGTATATGAAAAGCCCTTTGTTGAATTGAAAAGTAATTTTGGGTATAAACCAATAACATTAATAACGAAGATAACGCAATCGAAAATAATTGCATATATGACATGACATGAAATGACCTGTGCTGAATTGTATAGTATATATTTTGGTGGCATACAAGAGGTTTCAAATACCTTTAGGCTCTTAATTCGTTTGTTCAAGAAATATTTATAATGAAATAAATTTAATGAATTGAATAGATATGTTAAGATTGTAGTTGTTCGACCTTTCAAATTTTAATAATTAAAAATTCTCGAGATCGAGGTCAGTTTTAATTACAAAAATATTTTTTTTTAATAAATAATACATTAAAATATTTATATAATTAAAACGGACCTCGAGCTCGAGAATTTTTATTTATCATGAATTGAATAGATTAAAAAAACTATGAAAGAAATAAAGTGAATGAAAAAAAAAATTTTCATAGAATTTGCACACGAATTTCGAGGGCTGGGCTCTGCTAGTATATATTAGTGGTCTACCATGGCAACTGAAATACTGTAAAAGACACATGTATGCTGACAATGTGTAACTCTAACTATGCTAGTAATGACTTTGATAATTTAAAGAACTGGGAAAATGCAAACGGACTGTGTCTCAATCCTCTCAAGTCTAAGGGTTTAGTGTTGAGGAAAAGAATTTTGATCTTGCACCAGGGGTAAATACTACTTCTGAATACTCAAAAAACCAAAATAGTACAAACTGTTACTTTCAGCGGCTCATTGACGTCGCCTGACCACATAATTGTTGTTTCACGAAAAACTTCAATGTTACGTAAGTATAAAGTACCAACATTTTATACCACAAAAAATGCGCATCTAAATTGCAAAAACCTATCTCGTGCCCACATTGCAAAATATAAGCAAAAATTGATTTCCGAAAAAACTTTTATTAACCTACAACTCCATATTAAGATATGTTTTTGGCTTGGGAATATATGATCCCATTTCCCAGTGATATAAAAAAAAGATTTATGCCGTATCTTTTCATGATCTATTACATATTAGAATATTGATAATTTTACAGAAGGCTATAAGACTCCTCAGCCAATGTACATGCTTGGAAAATTTGAATTAACACGAAAACTGGGTAATAAAATCGCAATTCTATGTGAATTCAGTCCGTCTTGGGAACCCGCTACCATCAAATATTAAATCTATAAGCAACACACAACAATTTAAGAAACAAATTTTTTAATTGTATGCATAATTTTTATTTTTTTATTTTAACTTAATCTATCTATTTATTAATGCGTGGAAGTGAAATTTTGATCATTTTTTCAGAAAAGTGCGCGTACGGAGGAGCGTGAAATTTGGCATAGTTATAGTCCATATGGAGGAGAAGTGCAGAATGATCAAATTTGTGTTTAATATGTGTTAAAAATATATTTTATATATAAAATAAAATATTTATAATAAGTAATCTTATCAGAGCCTAAAGGTATGCTAATCTATTTTAGCATTTGTGCATTTGCTATTGATCGTTTAAAAGAGGAGTACATTTTAATCGCCCTGTGTTGAATTGTGAATGGCCTAAAATTGATAAAATTATTTATTAACAATCAAATTTATATTTCTTCTAAGTGTTCATTAAATATTTATAATAAAATCTAATAAGTTTTATTTAAAAATTCACAATTTAATAAATTTTATTTAAATATTCACAATTTAATTAATTTTATTTAAGAATTCACAATTTAGTGAATTTTATTTAAATATTCATAGATTTCAAAAAGAGGGGTTACCTTACGGGCTATTTTGGTCAATAATCTGTTTTTATGTGTAAATAAAAATCAATTTAGTGTCATGTTTCTGCTAGACGTTTCGTTTGCTTTATTCAAACTTCCTCAGGAGCGTAAATTTATTATAAAATCTGGCGACAAATATTAACATTATTAATAATTTCTAATTAAATATCTTAAATACTACATCACAGTTTAAGCTATGGTTCTTTGTTACATCGTCAGGGAATATAATTTGTAAAATTTATTTGTAAATAAAAAGCTGGACATTACTACACAGAATTTAAAAAAATATAAATAAATAATTTAATAAATATTGACAACACAGTACACGCCAAATTACAGGTCAAACTTAATGTAGTATCACAGAACTTTAACTAATTTCTAAAATATTGCAACGGAGTATTGGAGCTTTGGCTTATCCATATCTTCTCTCGTTTTCATTGCATGATGAATTCTCTCTTGTATTCGTAGGCTTTCTAATGTGTATCGTTTGTTTACTCTTTTTTCCTTATGTAATATCTTAATGTTATCAATTCATATTATGGTTGCATTCTTTTACATGTTGTGCTAATGCAGATTTCTTATATATGTGCATTAGGGTGGGTCAATTATTTTTACTCCATGGGTTCATCGCGATTCTGGTACTATGGTTCACAGCAAGTATATTTGCCCAAAGAATCATACCTCCAAATTCATTTTCGATCCTGCCAAAATTTCGATGAAGATATTTTCATGGTATTTTCCATAAAACTGATTCAAATGTAAAAAAAATTATTGAAAATTTGTATATCAGGGTTTTTTGGGTTGGGACATCCATTTTTCACATTTATTTTTATTTTTAACAGACGCCAGTGGGCGTTTTCGTGCATTTTTGTGGATTTAGTTCACCTTTTTGGGAAAAATTGAAGAAATTGTTGCACGAATCTTTGACTTTCCAATATTTGAAATAGCCCAAAATATTCAGCGCTAAAAATTATGTGGGGTACCCATATACGACCTATATCGATTTAAAAAAATTAGGCTGGCGGTTGTTAAAAATAAAAATAAATAATGTGAAAAATGGATTTTCCAACTCAAAAAACCACCGATATACACATACACATTTTCAATATTTTTTTTACATTTGATTGAGTATTATGGAAAATGTCATGAAAATATCGTCATCGAAATTTTGGGAGGCTCGAAAATGATTTTAGAGGTTTAGTTCCTTGGGCAAGTATACTTGGTATGGCCCATAGTACCAGAATAGCGATGAACCCATGGAGATTTTTTCGGCCCTCTGCAATTTGACTCACCCTAATATATAGAGATTAAAAAACATTGAAAGAAGAAAATGGAAAATGGACTGTGACAAGTAAAGGTGGAAAGTTCTTGATTGCCACTCACTTGGGAGTGGCCAAGTATGATTCCTTTGCTACACAGTCAAAGCAGCTCACTACCTCCGGTTTACACCAGGTATTCCCCGGGCAATGGCTTTGGAACACCCGTTCAAAGGCTAGCTAGAGTGAGAAGGCGGCTAAGTAACCTTAATGGTCGAAAGACGTCTCAGGTCAATAGGAAGAATTTCTGAAACTTAGTTTCTGTAAAGTATCCTGATGGCTCGTAATGGGCGTCTCAGGAAGTAGAAGAAACGCGGATAATCTCTGCCTTTGAAAAACTTTACAAATTGCCTTCCTGGAGGTTGCTGGCAGCCCCAGCACCAGGATCGGATGCGGAAGCCTATAAGCTACCACATCTTAAATAACACTTATTAATGAAACCTCAACTATATTAAACCAAAAACGATCTGATTTACTGATGACAACCATTAGCATGAAAAAACGGACACGATTTGGAACCTGGAATGTTAGGACGCTGTCTGAACCATCGCGTTTAGAACAACTGTGTAATGAATTTGAAAACTACAAACTTCTTTTTTTGGGCCTAAGTGAGGTACGCTGGCCAGAATCTGGTGAAATAACAACCGCCGACGGACACCATCTCCTTTATTCAGGAAAGCCAGCCAATGAGCCAAAATCCTCTGGAGTTGGCATTCTACTTTCGAGAGAAGCGCATAATGCAATCATAGGCTGGAAGCCTTACTCGGACAGAGTAATTTATGTAAGGTTAAGAACCCGTGCACGTAATGTAACTTGCATACAGTGTTATGCACCTACAGAAGTTTCAGATTATTCCGCCAAAGAAAATTTTTACAGCCTTCTCGATCGTGCAATATCATCATCAAACACCGGTGATATATTGATTGTTATGGGAGACTTTAACGCACAAATAGGTCCCGACAACTCTGGCTTCGAAAATATCATGGGCACGCATGCGCTAGGAAGAAGAACCGAAAATGGAGAAATTTTTGTAAATATGTGTGCTGCAAACAACCTAGTGATAGGTGGATCTCTGTTCCCACATAAAAACGTACGCAAGACCACATGGGTATCATCGGACCATATAACAGAAAACCAAATCGACCACATTACTATCAGCCGAAAATGGCGCGGGTCTTTGTTAGATGTCCGTTGCAAAAGAGGGGCGGATGTTGCAAGCGACCACCACCTGCTTGTTGGAAGTATGCGTATAAAACTGGCGGCAATCAATAAGGCAAATCCATCGCTTCAGAAAAAGTTCAACATACTTAAACTAAGAGATCCCTCAGTGGCTGCAACTTACACTCATGAACTGCAACAAGCCGTTAGAACAACGTCATTTGAACAGCGAAAAGATTGGAATACTATCAAGAAGGTAATAACTGAAGCTGCTAAGAAACACATAGGCTTCAAGGAACAAAGACGCAAACATTGGTTATCTGACGACACTTGGTCATTGATTATGGAAAGTAAACTAATTAAAGCAGCCATTAACACCGCCAAAACCAGAAACGAGAAAGGAAATTTACGATGACAACACACTGCTATAGACCGTCTTGTTAAGCGAAATGCCCGCAATGACAAACGTGCTTGGACGAACGGAATAGCGTTAGAAGCTCAAGCTGCAGCGGATACAAATCGGTCTGGAGATCTTTATAAGCTCATCAAAAAACTTACTAATAAAGCCACTGTAACAGGAAAGCCTATACAAAACAATGACGGCATACTTATAACATCGAAAGACGAACAGCTAGATCTTTGGGCCGACCACTACTCCTCAATCCTTACTCCGGGACCTAATGGAGATGAGACCATATGCAATTGCGATAACCATAATTATACTGCAAACATTCCCTTCACAACTCCATTTATTTCTGAGCTGATTTCAGCTATAAAGTTGCTTAAAAATAATAAAAGCCCTGGGCCCGACAACATCTCCCCAGAACTTCTCAAAACAGATCCCTCTTCTTGTGCACAGCTTATTTTGCCCTTAGTAGATGACATATGGCATAATGAAAGAGTTCCTGATGAACTTAAGGAAGGCATGATCATCAACATTCCGAAAAAGGGTAATCTAACTTGCCGTAATAACTGGCGGGGCATAACGTTGCTGAGTATGGTCAACAAAATAATAACCAACATAATTACGTCAAGAATCTCAGACGTACTGACACCTCAACACAGATGTCAACAAGCTGGCTTTCGTCCAAACAAATCGTGTGTTGACCATGTAAACACTCTCAGAATTATAGTGGAACAGTCGGTCGAATGGCGTTCCCCACTATATCTGGTATTTATTGATTTTGAGAAAGCTTTCGATACTCTTAACCACAACGTTATTTGGAAAGCCTTACAGTGCAAGGGTGTCCCTCCCAAACTAATTGACCTTATAAAGAGCCTATACGCTGATGCCAGTTGCCGCATTGTGCATGAAGGCAAGTTAAGCAGGAGGGTTAAAGTTGGAACGGGAGTTCGCCAAGGTTGCGTAATGTCTCCACTCTTATTCAACATCGTATTGGATATTGTCATGAAACAATGTATGGTAGACAATAGAGGTATCTCTTGGGGACTTAATGGAAGATTAGAGGACTTAGAATATGCTGATGACATTTGCCTTCTCTCTCATCGATTCTCTGATATGCAATCAAAGTTACAACTTCTGTCAGACATGGCCTTAAATGCAGGCCTTAAAATAAACATTAGGAAGACCAAGGTGATGAGAATAAACGCTGAAAACAACAGCAGATTTACAATTGGTAATGATATACTAGAGGATGTAGAATCTTTCTGTTATCTTGGCTCTATATTAACAACAACTGGCGGCTCGGGCGCAGATATCTCTCACCATATTAAAAAAGCATCCCAAACTTTCGGCCAACTCAATTATGTATGGAAATCATCCACACTCTCTCGTGGTGTCAAAATCAAACTATTTAACTCGAATGTTCGTTCTACTTTGTTGTACGGCTGCGAAACATGGAATGCGGCCCCCCCAGACATTCAGGCAATGCAAGTATTTATAAACCGATGTCTGAGAAAAATACTTCGGGTGTATTGGCCGCAAAGGATAACCAATGAGAGGCTCTGGTTCGAAACGCAGCAATCTCCTATAACCATTGAAGTACGTAGACGAAAGTGGAACTGGATAGGTCATACAATAAGAAAAGCCCATCCAGACATTGCTAAAAGTGCCATAGAGTGGAATCCACAAGGTAGTCGTAGAAAAGGACGTCCAGCCCATACATGGAGGCGACAAGTCATAGCTGAAGCAACAACTCTGAACACCAGTTGGAGCGAAGTGAAAAATATTGCGATGGACAGATCAAAATGGAGAGATTTTGTTGGGGCCCTATGCTCCTTATAGGAGTTTCGGGAACATACATATATTAAAGGATATTTGAGGATAATCTTTTCAAAAATCATTATTGGCTTTCTTTTGTATGCATATCGCACCTTAAATACAAAAGAGTCACAATTCAACATATTCCAAAATTGAGTTTTTTCCAAAAATTTATTTCACATAACTGTCTTCTTTAACAGGCAAAATGCTGTTATATCTGGGTCACAACTTGAAATAATATCACTAGTCAAATGAAAAAATTTCAGTTAGAGAGTCATAACTCAAAATTATATTTTATTTCCACAAATACAACATAAAAAAAAGTATTGCAAAACTTTCCTCAAAATTTACATTTTTCATGATAAAACTACATTTTTTTAAATAATACAATCATTTTTACATAAACACTTTTTTGCCTCTCCTGAAAATTTGACAATTTTGAGTTCTAACTGTGTTGTATTTAAGGTGCGATTAAAATTAAAGAATTTGTGAAATTGTCTCTTAATAACAACCATCAATTAGAACCTCTGAATAGAAAAATACTAAGAGAATCCATAACTTCAATGAAAATAGGGTTAATATTATCGTTCGACACAAAAATAAAAAAGGATTTGTCTATCTATGCAGCTTATAACGTTGATCATCCAAATTCTCAGCGTCAATGGAAGCCTGTAACTGTAACGGAAATTTATTCGTTTTATGGTATCTTGATTTGTGCTGGTGCTAATAATTCCAATACGGACCGAACTTTATATATATGGGATTCAAATTCATAGCCATTGTACCGCGCCAAAATGGGAATCAACAGATTGCGCTTTTAAAGTTTTGATGACATTGACGTGCAAATGTAACAATTGATGAACAACTTTATCCTTATCGAAGCCGTACAGGGTTTACTCAATATATACTTTCAAAGCCAGCCAAGTATGTATATTAAATTCTGGTGCATTTGCGACGCTGAGAACGCAAGGTGTAATTTACACTATCAAAAATAAAGATACGCGGGGGAAAGACATGTTAAAGAATTAGCGTCTGCCAACCGTGGAAGTGGCAGAAATATCTGCGTGGGTAATTTTTTTCCTTCTCTGCCAATAGCGAAGCACTTGTTGTCATGGAATCTTACACACTAAAAGGAAGCCCTATATTCCAAATGTCGCGGTCGCAAATAAATCAAGGGAACTATATTCGACCGTTTTTGGTTTCCATGAAATAATCAACGATGCTTTTTATGTACCCAAAAAAAAAATAAAGTTGTAGTTTTTTTTTATCAACAATGCATTCAGACAAAACTTCAAGTGACGATGTTAAAAAGAAACCCTATATTATAAAATTTTATAATAAGTACAAAAGTTGAGTTGACACTATAGACCAAATGGTTTGAGGTGGCCAGTGGCATTATTTTTCAATATGTTAGATATTGCTTCATTCGCATCAAACATCATTTACTATGAGAACAATAAAATGATTGCGAAGAATGATTCATCAATGATCTTCCAAAAGTGATAAATTTTTGCAACGTTTTAATGTACGCTGATGATGTTAAAATTTTTTTAAGTTACTGTCAACATAATGATCATATTCATCTTCAATCAGATCTCAATAATTTCTTTTCGTGGTATAACCGTAACCTAATGGAACTAAATTTGAAAAAATGTAAATGTATGCGTTTTTCTAGAAATAATGTTTTTCCTGCTAACTACTTTTTGGGCGGATATCAGCTTGAACTTGTTGATACTTTTCTGGATTTAGGGATTCTACTTGATCCTAAATTAAACTTTGTATCTCACGTCACCATGACAGTTAATAAAGCTAGAGGTACACTCGCCTTTATTAAAAGATGGGCAAAAGAATTTATTGATCCTTACATAACCAAACAACTTTTTACATCTCTTGTAAGACCTATTTTAGAATATGGGTCAATAATATGGGATCCCTTCTATAACATTCATATTCAATGAATCGAGTCTGTACAGAAACAATTTCTACTCTTTTGCTTACGTGGCTTACCTTGGAATTCTCCAATTAATCTACCTTCATACGTTGATTGACTAAAATTAATAAAATTACCTACTTTGGAAATCCGTAGGACTATGCCAAAAGTGACATTTATGATCAACCTAATTAATGGTGAAATCTGTTCTGACTTTCTTGTCAACAATATAACTTTTAATGTTCCTCAACGAGTATCACGCCAATTCCAACCACTCTTTGTTAAATCTTTTCAAACCAACTATGCTTTAGCTGATCCTTTTAGAAGAATTTGTTGTGTTTATAATAATCTTTATCAATTAATTGATTTTTCGTTGAACACTGATGTAATTAAGCATAATATCATTATTTTCTTAAATTCCTAACTATTTGTTTTTATTTTTAAATCATCTAATTGTTGCAATATATGTACATATGTAATTTTATCATTTATACAGGTCTGTAAGGATTTATTCCATTGACCTAATAAATAAATAAATAAATAAAAAAAATAAAAAAAAATAAAAAAAAAAAAACTGAGAGACGCCTCGTTATGCGTAAGCTATCTGAAGAGCTTGCTAAGTCGATGAGTAAAGCACGAATGACAAATGCCCAAGTCATGCAAAATTATGCAACCTAAATTGCCTTTGACAGCATTTTGGGTTGCCAAGTATCACCCATTGCAGAGGCTTTAATAAACTTGAGAATCTGGGTAAAACAGGAAGAAAAAAGTTACGGGATCTTATCACGTGTGCTACAGTCAAATAGAAAAAAGAGGACGCAAAGCTCGAAAAAGCTGCGTTGAATGTGGACGGCCAGTTTGTGCTGAACACTCTGAAGACATTGTTAAATATATAGAATGTAATATAAAAAAATAATTTTGTAAATAAATATTTTTTGATTATTTGATTCGTGTACCCCGGTGTGCATGTTACGATGCTTAAAGTTTTAGCAAATGTTTTGAGTATAAAAGGAGCTAAAAATTAAATCTAGAATCTTAATTCGCTTTATTTTAAGTTAAATAGCGACGATCCAGAAGCTTGTTTAAAAATTTTGATTGTTAATAAAATTTTTTCATGTAAATATACCTAGGTGGGTACCCAGGTACCCGGGTATTAAAGCAAGGGTTAACATAGCATTTTTATTCTACAGCGCTTTTTCACTTTTCAATATTTTAGTTCGATGTTAGAACTTCTGAGATATGATGATAAATATTTACACTGTAAGGGAGGTGGCAAGTCTGCTTATTCAATCGTGGCCACTATTGATTTGACTGCTCAGTTTAGTAGTCTATGGATTAGACTGACACAAAGTTTCGCTATTTGAATTATTTCTCCCATATTAAATATTAAATGTTTCTTTTTTTTTGGTATGGGAGGATATCATGCCCACTTGATGTATACAAAAATATGGTCTTTTGTGAATATTTAAAGTCTCTTTTTAAAATTTAGCAGAAGCATTAGAAGATCATAAATATAATAATATAATGGCCCTGGAACTTTGTGCAATTCTAATGAACTTCTTTACTTTTATATTTATCAGCAGAAGAAGAGAATCATAAACAAAATAATTTGAAAATCCTGGAACTTTGTTTGATTTCTATGAATTTCATCCTTAATACAAAACATTTTCTTAAAATTTGTAAAACAAAATATTTCACATAAATTTTAAAGATTCTTAGGGGATTTTTCATTTAACATATATTTTTTGTTTGCCCCTTTTTTCTTTTTATATTTTTTCCAAGTATTATGAAATTTTTTTTTTTTTTGTTGTTTCATGATTTTTCCATATATTTTATTTTTACTGTTTGTACGAATGTTTAATTTTTTTCTATTTGTTTTGTACTCGCTTTAAACAATAAGATTGCTGTTGATTTGTTTTTCTATTGTATGATTATTATATTTTTTTTCTACCATTTAATTTTAACTACATAAAATGGCAAAACGAAAATGCAATTAAAAATACGTTTTATGGCTTTGTTATTGTTACGTTGTGAATAGAAACTAACCATACTAAGCATACGTGCAAAATACACAATAAATAGATTTTTGTATTGCGGTACCCTTGCACTACCCTATTCCGATTTGTACGAGTTTGTTGGGTTGTGCTTTGCTTTTAGATTTACAATTTTTTTCTCGCCATATATATATCTAAGTATTTTTTTGTTTTTGCAACACCATTACATAAAGCTGTAAAAAGTGTTTTTCATTGTTTAAATAAAAATTGCATCCTCTGAAAACTATGAAATTTAAAAAAGAGTGCAAAAAATTCTAGACTGCTATCGATGAGCTGGCATAGCGGAGGGATGCATGGCAACTATAAGGTACTGAACTAAACTATGGTCTTGTTTACATCATCTGCTTATATATATATATATATATATATATATATACTACATATATATATACTTCACTATATCTGCCAGTTCACATATGCTGGTGTTGATAGTTTCACACACACACACACACACAAATATTCGATAGAGTATAGAAAAAAACAAGAAACAAAAACCCTAATGAAAATATGATAAAAAAAAGTTTTTATATGGCGAAAATTTCAAATAAACAAGTACAGTAAACACTTTCCTATTAACTAGAAAAAAGTATTATAGTATAATTTATTTTAAATTTGTATTTATTTTTATTAGAAGAACAGGCCTAGCAAACCTAAGGAATTGTTGTCCAAAATCTCGAATGACATTAGCATTCGAAGAAATTATTATATACAAAAAAAAGCTGTTATAATAATTTTTTGTCGGTTTAGGGCAGAAGATTTCAAAATTCTGATAAGGTAGAACATTTAGCGCCATACCTTATTTTCAGATCTCAATAGTCAAAGTTTGTGGATTTTCTTAAATTAAAATTAAATTTAATTCAGTTCATCAAAAACCAAATTTAAAATTTTTTTGCCATAACATGTAACAAATTTAATTAAACTTAAGCTGATACGTTATCAGTCTGTAAGAAACATTGTTCTATAAGACTGCATGAAATAAAAAAAAAAAAAAAAAAAATGTTGTTTAGGCGTATGAGTATTATTAATTCTGGCTTTGTTTTTGCATGTCAAGTGCATGTCAAGTGCACCAACTTTTGAAACCGATGTCTTCCGATCGGGATGAAATTTGCACCAAGGTTAGTCCTATTGGATAGTAGTTTAGACACAATTTTTCAACAAGATCGGTCCAGATCTCTCTGAGTTAGAGGGGATCAAAATTTGACATTTTGGCCAAACAGGTGTTTTTTCTCATCCATGTAACTTATTACCTATTGTTCTTAGAAAATTTTCTCCCAAAGAGTTTAGATAGCTATTTCTTCAATATTTCGGAAAAAAATACTTAAAAAAAAAAATTTTTTTGACTTTTTTTTGCTAAATTAAAGCATTTTTGCCTTTTTTTTTCAAAAAGGGCATTTTTTTTTTCATAAGAAAACTTAGGATTTTTCCTTCAAGAGCTTTTTGGTCCTTTAAGAGCTTTTTGAATATAAATGACTGTATATTTTCTTTAATTAATTAACTTTATTATTTTTCTAATCAAAAACAGCCAATTTAATTTTTGATTTTTACTTTTCAATCGTTGGAATAGAAATTATTATCAAATATTTTTACTTTGTTTTTGCAAAAATTTATCTATATTCTACTAAACAGATTATATAGATTTTTTTGGGCTCTTCCGTCTTTCTTTACTAAAATTTGTCCTTATTCTACGGTTTTTACTGTTTTAATATTTTTGTCTATAATCTATAAATTTTTATATTTGTATTATTATTTTTCGATATCTCTGTTTTCTACTCCACAAATATATTTCTGTAGTTTGTTAAATAAAAAAAAAATATGCTTTATATGAACAAAAACAATAATCAAAAAAAAAAAAAAAAAAAAAATCAAAGAAATAAAAAAAAAGTTTCACTTAACAATAATTTTGTGTTACTAAAGGCAACATCATTTACTGCAATTGTATAGCAAAACAATGGCTTGTTACGCGCAGAGGGAAAAAACAAATGAAAAGAAAATTAAGAAGAAAAAAATCCTTAACAAATTGTATTGAGTATGACATGGATAAATGCTGCTTAATCAAAAGTTAAGTGAAAGTTTTGTGCGGACAGTTTATGGACGACGAAGTTTTGTGAAAGCACCAGCTGCATTTGATCAACAGCATCCACATCATCATCATATACACATACATACACTGCATCACTCAATCACATATGGTTGTTCATAGTAGCTTGTTGTTTTGTGTTTGTAGTTGTTGCTATTTGTTCGTCTGCTTGGCTAGCAAGAACAGTACTTAATAAACACAACAAAACAAACATAATTTATAGTTGCAAAAAATTGGAAAAAGTTGTTGAGTTTTTTTTTTATAATTTTTTAGTAAAAAAAAAAAAAAAAACAAATAATCCTGTGTAGTATGTTATTGACTTGCCAATTGTTGTTTGTTGCTTTGCTTGTCTACTCTAAACTTAGAAAAATATGTTTTTCGGCCAAAGCCTGAGGGCTAAAAATTGTTTATAAATAATAGCAGTTGCGTATATGTATGTATGTTTTTATGTATATTAGAATTTAATTTGAGAGGAAATCATATAAATTTCTGAGTTAAAAGTTTACATATTTTTTTTTTTTAATTTCACGTTCCAAGCTTTTTTTAATCTAAAATACATATTTTTTTTATCTATTCTTATTTTGTAAATGTTGTTTTAACTTTTTTCATTAAAAATATTAAATATATTTTTTTCTTATAATTTAGTTCAGTCACGTGAGAATGTTGTTATAATTTTTTTTTATTAAACAATATTATCTTGTCACTTAACAAATTGGTATGAGGCAGAAATTGTTATTGTGTGCCTTGTTTCTTATTAGCAGGTACATGACTAGTTTTTAGTGTTAGTGTTCGTGTGAAATAAGTGCCAATTCATGGTATAATTATGGAAATCAAAACCAATTTAATATCAATTACCCGTAACAGTTGGCTGACGCTTTTTGTAATTCTCAGGATAGACAAAATATGGAGGTGGTTCTAGCATAAAACTTTCAAGAACATTATTGTGTTAGTGGGATATATTTTAGCCTGTTTTATTTTTTTTTTTAACACAAAAAACATTAAACAAGTTTTTTGTATATAATTTGTTACGCAGTAACTTTATATAAAATAAACTAATAATAATGTGAAAGGAAGTACTTTCAAAGTAATCGTAAAGCAGAGCCAGACATTTTGAGGTATTTTTTTTTTTTTTTTGAATACGAAAATATTTGGGATATCATAAAATTAAAAAGAAATTTTTTTTTATAAATTGAGCCAGTAATTTTGTTCTTCACAGACCACTAAAATATTTTGAACTTAATTATTTTGAAAACATTAAAGAAATAATGAAATGCATGACATATATAAACTAAAAATAATTTTGATTATATTCTATATTTTCTCAATTATAATTTTTGCATGTCATAATTTTGTGTTTTTTGTGTTTTTGTTTTTAATTACTCATTGGTATTTAATTAGGAAATCTAGTATAAAATTCTATTTGGAATGAAAATATAATAAAATAAGATAAAAATAAATACAATTATTATATGAAATTTTATATTGAAACTCTTTAAAACTCTCGGAATAATTTTTTACTATAATGAAAGCTTTGAAACTATAGTAAAAACAAATATTGTTAAAATTAAAAATATTATTTTTTAAAACTTTCTGTCCTATTAATCCCAATTTAAGCTTAAATTATTCTAATTCTCGTTAACCAACGAAGATCAAGGTATCGAAAAAACTGTTTTATTAAACATCAGGCCATCAAAAATATTCTCTTTAGGAGCAAATTTAATAAAAGAACTTTCTTTTTACAGAAAGTTTTTCATAAAAAATAAAAAATATATGTTTTGAGATTTTTTAAAATTATATGTATAATTACGAAATCTTGTACACAGTTAAGGAATTCAGGCGTATTTAATAATTTTTAAATTCTGAGGATTACAAACTTTGTTAGCTGGGAAATTGCAAAAAAAAAAAAAATATATAAAAACTATTATATTTTAAAATTTTCTTTCCTATTAATCCCAATCTAAGCTTAAATTTTTCCAATTTTCGTTAACCATTGAAGATCAAGGTAACGCAATAACTGTGTTACTAAACATCAGGCCATCAGAAATATTCCAGTTAAGAGCAAACTTAATAAAAGACTCGAAACTTTAACTTTTTTCAACAATTTCTGATTTAGAGAAAGTTTTTCATAAAAAATAAAATTAGAAAAATATATGTTTTGAAGATTTTTTAAAATAATATCTATAATTACGAAATCTTGTGCACAGTTAAGGAATTTAGAGGTATTTAATAATTTCTAAATTCTGAGGGTTCCAAACTTTTTTAGCTGGGAAATTGCAAAAAAAAATTCTTAAAAAATTCGACTTTTTGGTAAAAATTTCAAATGCTTCCGATTTTTTTTATTAAAACTACCCAT
Organism: Cordilura impudica; assembly: GCA_963682025.1. Taxonomy (NCBI): domain Eukaryota; kingdom Metazoa; phylum Arthropoda; class Insecta; order Diptera; family Scathophagidae; genus Cordilura; species Cordilura impudica. Next base: position 229,393,582 of record OY821519.1, on the reverse strand, counting down.
AATTAAAATTTTAATTGCAATTTAAACAAAAAGTTACTTAAGTGTGTTTTTTTGCTATTCCCTACTAAACATTTAACACTTCCATCATAATACAGACCATAGGTTCCCACCTAAATTTGCTTCACGGACCCCTTGAGACATTTTTACAAGCTCGCGGTCCCCAAAATATTTTTAATTTAAAAAATTAATAAAACAAATGTGAAAATAATGAAAAAAAATAAGTTTATTATTAAAAAAATTTTAAAAACTAAATAAAAAAACATTTAAAAATGTTTTGTAATAAAAGAAAAAAATCTGTTTAAATTAATAAATAAAAAACATTTCTAATTCAAAAATAAATAAAAATAAAATAACAGAAACTTTTAAAGTTCAAAAAGACACTTATTCAAAAAGGAACAAAACATATCAAAATAAATGGATTTATCCCATTTCAGAAATACTAAATAAAAATTAAAATATATCGATGACTTAATATAAAAAGGCCCTAACTCGATTTTTTGTTGCTTGACAGGAGAAAGAAAAAAATTAATAAAATCCGTAAAATTTTAGATAAAAAAAAGTCATACGATTTCCAAAAATATGTTGTCTCCTTTTATTAAAAATTGCATTAATAACTGTATCAAGCATGACGTTACTAACTGCGGCAATACAAGTTTTGATCAAGTGTTCTCCAATTGTGTGTGGCTTTTTATTTTTAACAATTAATATTGCTATTTTATAGGAAGCTTCCATAGCCCTTTCCTGTTCAACATTTGAATCATCTGTGGAATACAATCTTACTTTATTTAGTGATCTGATTTTAGAAGCAAAAAATCATCATTTTTATCTTTAAATTGTGGGTGGTTTGTAATTAAATCCCTCACCAATTTTGCTGGTTTCATAGCATCAATGGAAAGGGTTTTGAAGCAAATTACACACTGAGGCATTACAATATCGTTATTTTTTACAAATGTCAATCCGAAATTCATATAACTTTCGCCATATTTTCTTTTTTTTTTTTAAATATTTTAGATTTTATTACTGGTTGAAAAACACACACACACGACTAACGGCATGAAATGAAAAATAAAAACAAAATTAGCTGATTTATCTAGTGATGTTAAACATGGTATATGTGATATCAGTGTTGACCGAAAGGTACTTTATCAATTTTAGTACACAATTATCAAAAGCTAATTTTTATTGCAGGAGACGTAATATTTTATTTAAATTACTTATATGCTTAAAAAACAAGTATTTCAATTTTACAAATAAATTTTTTATCATAAATTTATCAAATAATTTTTTTAAAATTATTTTAATGGGCTGGATATCTTTATCAAGAGTGCTTTTCTTTTCTTTTTTTTATATTTCGTTTTAAAAGTTAATTTTGTCCGAACATCGCGGACCCCCTGGAAGGCCTCTATGGACCCCTGGGGGTCCGCGGACTACCATTTGGGAACCATTGTTATAGACAATATAGTTTGATACAATGCCTAGTGTTTCCTAAACATAAGACTCCATTTCTCAATTTCTAGAATTCGTTAACACATTCGACCTACATAGCTCATTTAGCGCTACCAAATACCACACAGCAGCCATATACTACATGTTTTTTACATTTCAGGATGCTGCTCTCTCATACCTAATAATGTAAATTAGTAGATCACAGCCCTCGCAATTCGAGTGCTGATTCTAGGAAATTTTGTTTTCTTACTTATAGTGCGTATATATCTGAGGAAAATCTAGTAGATAAGAGTTGAAATCTATTTCGCAATCTACACCGTTTACATCTAACTTATTCGACATTTTGTGAGATTTTGTTTCCACAACAATAAACAGCTGATTAAAATAAAACATAAAAACTGAAATAAAAAACAATAGGAAAGTAGAAATATTGAAAATTCTAAAAAGGAACAGATTTTATAATTATAATTATATTATGCATCAAAAATGAAAAAAGCACAAACTGAAATAAAAATTTTGCGAAAAAAAAACATCAGTATTTATTAAATGTATTGTTTGAACAACAAAAACAAATTCATTTTCCACAATTAGTATGTAGCAGATTAGAATCGGCACATGTCAGTATAAAAAGTTATAACTTTTCAATTACTAAATATTTTTTTATATAAATTCGTCATTTTAATTTTTTTTTTTAATAATTATTATTTTATTTCCTTTTTATTCAACTTGTTTGCTTTTGTTTTTATATGTCAAATTTTCAGTCACTGCGTTGTAATTTTCTAATTTTGACAAAATTTTGTGAGATTTTGCACAAATCTAGTAACAAGCTAGATTTTGTTTTGTATGGGAAATCTAGCAAAATTAGCTAGATTTCGCTCGAAATCTCGTATATACTAGATTTTGTTTAGATGTAAACGCACTATTAATAAATTATTTTATAAGACCCTGAAGGTATGCTTATCAGTTTTAGCCCATTCACAATTCAAAACTTTCTAAATATCGATTGTGTTATTGGTTTATGTTAAAAATTATTTTTCAATTCAACACAACTATTATTGTGAATAAACAAAACACATACTAACAAATTTAATAAACACACACATAGCATTGTATTAGTTTATAAACGTGTTAGTGGCAACTTTAAATAAGCATACTAAAAAAAATTTAAAAATCTGTAAATCTCGTGGACAGCTAAAAAGATAAACTTTTTAAATGAGACGCGTTTGGTCAAAATCGGGAGAAAACTGTGGTACAAAACAGCGGTCACAAGAATCGCCTTACCTATTAATATTGTAGATATCGCAAAAGCGGACGGTGCTACTCAGATATTTTAATTGATGTCGCCAAACAGAAACCAATAAACTTTCAATGGAATCTAAAAACAATAAGTGCCGTTTTTAAGAAACGATATGTTATTTAAACGAAATATATTTTTTAAGAAAAATTACATCTCAAGAAAAGGTAGTATTTCAAGAAAGTGTAGATTTTAAAGAAAATTCACTTAAAAAAAAATAAATTTTTTTAAGATGTGCATTTTAGAGAAGTTACTTTATTAAGAAAAGGGTGCTTTTTTAAGAAAATGTTTTTCAATAAAAGGTACTTTTTAATAAAATATATATTTTTTTTGGAGAATGTACCTTTGTCAGAAAAGGCAGTGCTTTAAGAAAGTACTTCTTAAAGAGGAGGTACTTTTTAAGAAAATGTACTTTTTTAAAAGTGCTTACTTCATAAATAATAAGAAGCGGTCCTTTTTATAGAAAATATACTTTTTACGATAAGGTGTTTCTTTAAGATTAGGTACTGTTTTAAGAAACAGTACTAGAAAATGTACTTGTTTAAGGAAATAACTTTTTTTTTAATAAAAGGTGCTTTTTAAGGACAATGTACTTAAAAAAAAATTAATTTTTTAAACAAATTTCACTTTTTTAAAAGATGGTACTATTTTAAGAAAAGGTAAATTTTTAAAAGGCACCTTATTACGAAAATGTATTTTCTGAGAAAAGGTACTTTTTTATGAAAAGATCCTTTTTTTAAGAAAACGCACATTTTTATGATTACCATTACCATTTTTTAGAAAAATGGTACTTCTTTACGAAAAAGTATTTATTTAAGAAATCCTGCTTTTTAAGAAAAAGTACTTCTTTAAGAAACTGATTTATTTATTTTTTTTTTGAAAAGGTACTTTTTTAAGAAGAGGAACTTTTTTTTGGAAAAGATCATTTTTTAAAAAAGGTACTTTTATACGAAAAGGTACTTTTTTAAAGAAAAATTACTATTTTAAGAAAATTTACTTTCTTAAATAAACACCTTATTTTAAAATAAGTCTGTTTTCTAAGAAAAGTATTTTTTAAATAAAATGTAATTTTTTTAAGAAAAGGTACCTTTTGGACAAAATGTGTTTTTTTGAACAAGAAAATGTTTTTCAATAAAAGGTACTTTTTAATAAAATATATATTCATTTGGAGAATGTACCTTTGTCAGAAAAGGCAGTGCTTTAAGAAAGTACTTCTTAAAGAGGAGGTACTTTTTAAGAAAATGTACTTTTTTAAAAGTGCTTATTTCTTAAGTAATGTAATTTTATAAGAAAAATTACATTTTTAAGAGAACTTATTTCTTAAGAAGCGGTCCTTTTTATAGAAAATATACTTTTTCACGATAAGGTGTTTCTTTAAGATTAGGTACTGTTTTAGGAAACAGTACTAGAAAATGTACTTTTTTAAGGAAATAACTTTTTTTTTTAAAGAAAAGGTGCTTTCTAAGGACAATGTACTTTAAAAAATTAATTTTTTAAACAAATTTTAAATTTTTAAAAGATGGTACTATTTTAAGAATAGTTAAATTTTTATAAGGTACCTTATTATGAAAATGTAATTTCAGAGAAAAGGTACTTTTTATGAAAATATCCTTTTTTTTTTTTAAGAAAACGCACTTTTTTATGACTACCACTACCATTTTTTTAGAAAAATGGTACTTCTTAACGAAAAAGTACTTTTTTAAGAAATCCTAATTTTTTAAGAAAAAGTACTTCTTTAAGAAACTGATTTTTTTTTTTTTTTGAAAAGGTACTTTTTTAAGAAAAGGAACTTTTTTTGGAAAAGATCATTTTTTTAAAAAAGGTACTTTTTTACGAAAAGGTACCTTTTTAAAGAGAAATTACTATTTTAAGAAAATTTACTTTCTTAAATGAACACTTTATTTTAAAAAAAGTTTGTCTTCTAAAAAAGTATTTTTTTTAAAATAAAATGAAATTTTTTAAGAAAAGGTACTTTTTGGACAAAATGTGTTTTTTTGAACAAGAAAATGTTTTTCAATAAAAGGTACTTTTTAATAAAATATATATTCATTTGGAGAATGTAGCGTTGTCAGAAAGGGCAGTGCTTTAAGAAAGTACTTCTTAAAGAGGAGGTACTTTTTAAGAAAATGTACTTTTTTAAAAGTGCTTATTTCTTAAGTAATGTAATTTTTTAAGAAAAATTACATTTTTAAGAGAACTTATTTCTCAAGAAGCGGTCCTTTTTATAGAAAATATACTTTTTTACGATAAGGTGTTTCTTTAAGATTAGGTACTGTTTTAAGAAACAGTACTAGAAAATGTACTTGTTTAAGGAAATAACTTTTTTTTTTAAGAAAAGGTGCTTTTTAAGGACAATGTACTTAAAAAAAATTAATTTTTTAAAGAAATTTCACTTTTTTAAAAGATTTAAGAAAACAGTGCAATAATAGAGGACGAGATGTCAACAATGTTAATAGTTTTTATGTAAACATTAAATATATTCCCCGATGATGACATTCGAAGAATGTCGAAATATTGGAAAATAAATTAAAATATTTTTATAATTAAAAGTGACCTCGAGCTCGAGTATTTTTATTTATCAACATTTGAAAGGTCGAACAACTACAATCTTAAAAAAAAAAAAAAAAAAAAAAAAAGATTTAAGAAAAGGTAAATTTTTAAAAAGCACCTTATTACGAAAATGTATTTTCTGAGAAAAGGTACCTTTTTATGAAAATATAATTTTTTTAAGAAAACGCGCGTTTTTATGAAAAGATCGATTTTTAAGAAAATCTATTCTTTTCCAATACCATTACCATTTTTTAGAAAAATGGTACTTTTTTTACGAAAAGGTACTTTTTTAAGAAATCTTACTCTTTTAAGAAAAAGTACTTCTTTAAGAAACTGTTTTTTTTTTTTGAAAAGGTACTTTTTTAAGAAAAGGAACTTTTTTTTGGAAAAGATAATTTTTTTAAAAAAAGGTACTTTTTTACCAAAAGGTACTTTTTTTAAGAAAAATTACTAAAAATAAATTACTTTCTTAAATAAACACTTTATTTTAATAGAAAGTTGTTTTCTAAGAATGGTTTTTTTTTTAATAAAATGTAATTTATTTAAGAAAAGGTACTTTTTAGAAAAAATGTGTTTTTTTTTTTGAACAAAATGTAGTTTTTATTATAAACGTTACTTTTTAAATAAAGAGCACTATTTTTAGAAAATGTATTTTTTTAAATAAGGGCAATTAAAAAACCTATTTTTTTATAAAATGTACTCTTTCAGGAAAAGGTACTTTACTAAAAAAAAGTACTTTTTAAGAAATTGTATTTTTTAAATAAAGATACGTTAAAAAGTATTAGTTTTTTAAGAAAGGTGCTTTTTTAAACAAAAAATTTTCTTTTTTAAGAAAGGGTACTTTTTGAAATGTACTTTTTTTTTAAATGTACTTTTTTAGAAACTTTACTTTTAAAGAAAAACATTATTTTAAGAAAATTTTCTTTTTTGAATAAAAATAGTTACAAAAATAGTTAAAGATAGTTTTCTAATAAAATTTGCTTTTTTAAGAAAAGCTAACTTTTTGACAAAATTTACATTTCAAACAAAATTAACTTTCTTAAGAAAAGGTGCTTTAATAATGAAAAGCAGTTTTTAAGAAAACGTACTTTTTTAGAAAGGTACCTTATTAATAAAATTTACTTTTTCAGATAAGGTAAAATTTTTTAATAAAATTTACCTTTTTTTCAAAATGTACTTTTTTTTTTAGCAAATGATGCTTTCTGAATAATAGCCAATTTTTAAAAAATATATTTATTAACAAAACGTACTTTTTTTCAGAGAATCTAGCAAACGGATGTAAAAGATATATATGCTAGGACCTTTAATGAAACTCAATATTAAATTGCACGTATGAAGTATTTCGGCCCTAATTTATGCCAACTAAAGACCTACTTTCTGATATTATTTTATTTTTTTTATTTTTCCTTCCAAAGGAAAGAATTCCTTAAAAAATCTGTTCAAATTTTCCAGGTTGTCTCAAGTGATATGAAAAATTTTGCTCTTGACAAAACATACCAAATAATTACATGGCAGATATAGCTGGTCTAGAGCTCCCTTCGTTAGAGCTCTAATATTATTTTAAACTAAGAACAGAATTGAGAGCAAAAATATTGTAATATTCAAGTATACATAGTTTTTTCATCCAGTTTTGTATAACAATAGAAATTTATGTTGTTTTTCTTTCATATTTAATAACGAATTCATATCATTTGATTAGCTAGATTAAGTTTAAAAATAAAACCATGAAAAAGTAGAAAATATATTTTTTTATCACATAAGCCACAGAGGTGGACTAGCATCTTAGAAGATAACAATCACTGGCTCTTCAAAATCAGTTATTAAATATCCAGGACAAGTATGAATATTGAAAATAATTTTCGAAATTAAAAAATCGTAGTCCTCATTGTATAAGTGTGATAAAAAGAATTATTTCCTACTACTTGATGTGACTCTGTTTGAGTGCTGCTTGGAAGCTATTCTTCTAATTATTTTATATTTTCTAATATTCATTCCTCAATTTTATCCATATCTAATTATTTTAGTAATTTTTGATGTTATTTTATTTTGATCAATTTTGAGCTCAATTCTCTAATAAAATATACAATGAAATTATATTTATGTTTGAATATTTTTCATATACATCTAAAATTTTCTTTATCAACAAAAAGCTCCATAACCTTATATTAGTAAATGTTATGAAAACATAATAAATAACCAAATTTTATTATTATACATGCTGGGCCCCCTTCAGGCATCATTTACCTTTTTGTGTATAAACGTTTAAACCACCATAAAAATAACCGCGCACAATTAAAAAAAAATTGCCGCTAAATAAAACTATAGAAACACCTGAAAGAGAATGTGTGCGTTTGCATTTAGTTTAAATAATTAATAACGTAGTAATTAAGTTAATTTTAGGGCAATTAAAAATCCAAAAACCTTATTACGCAACCAAACAGAAAAAATACAACAATAAGCACCAGCAAATAACCGCCCACTATTTAGTTTAGTTTTGTTCTACTGCTGATTGTGGTTATAATTTACAACAATTATATATACATATATATGTTTATATTTATAAAAAGTATTCTAATTTTATGGTATTTTTATGCCCTTCAAAATATTAACATTTTCGTTTGATACAAAAAAAAAGCGCCTAAAAGTATATTTTTATGTATGTAAGTTGTACCAACTATAAGCTAGCAAAATGATTTAGCTGAGAAAAAAAAAAGAAAACAATAGCCTTTCCCTTATTTGTAAAACCTTAATAATAATGTCATTTCTGTTGTTGTGAGTATTAGTCATTAGTTAGTAATTTATGCTAAATAACATGTAATTTTTAGTATATTTATAGGCTAGATTTTATTTTTATATAACTAGATATATTATTTTTGTACATATAAATCAATTTTTGGCTTTAGTGTGTTTGCGTGTGTGAAAGATTGAGGATGGTTTATTGGTTTATTTTTTTTTTTTTTTTTGGTTATTTGGTTATTTTGTTATTTTGAACATGCCTGTAATATGGCTGTAATTTGTGGTTAGTTTATAAGCAGATTTGGTTAGGAAGAAAAAGCCAATAAAATCTGATTAATTAAATAAAATAAATTTTTGAAATTAAACAAACTATTCAGTTGTAGCATAAATGTACGTTTTTTGAATGATAACACATTGAAACGTACACTCCTCACTTACTCATTAAGTCTCTAATACCGTATGATTAATATTAAATTTCATAAAATTATTGCTCATACGTATATGAAATAATATAATAACTAGCATTGAATAAATGTTACCCCAGCTTTATTGAAAGCTTATAGTGTGAAGTATTTTTTTGTTTTTTTTTTCAGATTTTTCGGAAGAGGGTAAAGGCTGCCTTCTGCGATATCATTTACCAGCTGCAATTGCTGGACTCTGTTCATTAAATGATTTGTTTGTATGCCATTTTTGCGGATATAATTATAAAAAATCAACAGAAATGTTGCAGGCTTCAAAAAAATGTAATTTAAAATTTATGCTAAATTTATGAAAAAATGTGAAAATTAGTCATTTATTGTTCGGTTTAAGATCATGTATATATTTTTCTAATGAAAGAAATATAATAATTTTTGTAATGTAAGAGAAATATTAGAAAAAAATTGAAGACAGCGCTAGATGGAGTAGCTACTTTCGAACAAAGCGACTTGTTCATCGTCAGCATCCTTCTGCCTATTACTTCAACTCATGCTTAATCAACTATTTAACTCAACATTTGAAAGAAAAGAACATGAGAAATGTTTTTTCTTTTTATATACGAGAGTGTGTATGAACAAGCTGAGCTTTTCTAATTTTTAGCTTTCTCTACATTAACATAGCCAGATCAATTACAAGTCTTGTAGTATGAACAGCTCTTTGTTTTTGCCATGTGAAAATGTGAAAATGCCAAATGAGAAACGATACTTCTTTAACGAAAAATATTTTTGAAGAAAAATTTCATTTTAAGAAAATGTACCTTTTTAAGAAAAGCTACTTTTTCAAGGGAAGGCACTTTTTTAAGATATGGTACGTTCTTAAGAAAATGTACATTTAAAAAATTTACTTTATTAAGAAAACGGGTTTTTTAAAGGTGCTTTTAAAAGGAAAGTTTTTTTTTTTAAATAGGAAGTACTTTTTAATGAAATATATATTTTTTTGAGAACTTTGCCAGAAAAGGTACTTTTTTAAGAAAAAGTACTTCTTTAAGAAGAGGTACTTTTTAAGAAAATTCCTCCTGCGACCAATTCCTCCGAAGAAAACTGTATTTGCTACACGTTTCTCACATGATACAAAAGCTGATGAGATGAAATTTTATGTGATCTCTAAAATTAAAAACTGCATTCCTGAGGATATTAGTGTTTACAAAATGAATTCCAGAAATAGAGCATCATTTAAAATAATTGTTCCTGAATACCTATTTGAACAAATCGTAGATGCCAGTTTTTGGTCTAAAAACTAGAATTGCCAACCGTCCAGTTTTCGTCGGGACAGACCAGTTTTAGAGTGGAGTGTCCCGTGTCCCGGCGATACCCTGAACGGGACGCCATTTGTCCCGTTTTGAGAAAAAAATTAATTTTTTCATTGTCACAAAAAATAAAAAAAAAAAAAATCGTTAACTTTAGTAGTTATTTTTGTACTACTACATTCTAAATATTAGCAACACTGACATTTTTTTAAATAGATTAGCAACACTGGCATTTTTTTAATAGATTAGCAACACTTGTATATTTTGATTTGTTTTATGTCATTTGTGAAAGTGTCAAATGAAAATTTTGAATTTTTTATTTTATTTGTCAACTTTTAAATGAATTAAAATTTTAACCGAGCGTGATTTTTTAATAGGTATTTTTTTATTATTTTAGTAAACATTCTTTCCAATAAGTTTGCACAAATGTTAAAACTATTAAACTTTGCATAGGAAAATGAACGGAAAAAGACCAGCAGATATGAATGAATCGGCAGCAACACAAGAAAAGGAAAAAAATAGAACAAAAAGGTATTGCAAATTTCAACCAGATTGGATAAAGTTACCGGATTTCCAGAGTTGGTTAAGAAATACGCCAGATGATGAAATGAGTGCTTATTGTAATATTTGCAAGCTAATTTTTTCAGTAAAATTTGAAGGAGTTGCAATGATAAAGAAGCATGCAAATTCTAAAAAACATATACAACTCATAAATGCAATGAACGTTAGTACTAGAATGACAAAGTTTTTTACAAAACCCAATACAATTGATGAGGATGAAGCAATAATATCTGAAATAGCATTAACGTATCATGGTGTAATGCATAATCTCAGCTATATGTCCAAGATTGTGGAATAAAACTTGCAAAAAAATTATTTAGTGATTCGAAAAAAAGCCAACGTATTCACTGCGGCCGAACGAAGGCTGAGGCAATTGTTGAGAATGTGTTAGCTCCATATTCTATTGAAAATATTTTATTAGATGTTGGTAGTGGTCCTATTTCTATAGCCACAGACGCTTCCAACAAGGGAAATAAAAAACTGTTTCCTGTTGCTATTCGATATTTTTCAATTAAGAAAGGACCAACAACATTTCTTATTGATTTTTATGAAGATAACGACGAGACATCGGAAGCCATAGCAGCGAAGTTGATTGAGTGCCTAGAAAAATCTGGAATGTTGCGTAGTAATAAATTAGTAGCATATGGAGCAGACAATGCATCCATTAACTATGGAAAATTTAAATCAGTATTTCAACATCTGAAACGAATACTGAATTTACCGAATTTAATTGCTGGACATTGTCATGCTCATATTTTGCATAATACTGCTAAACAAGCACTAAAAACCTTATCGTTCAATGTAGAAAGTTTTATTATTGAAGTTTTCAGTGAATTTTCTTCAAGTGCTAAAAATCTGGCAGAACTGAAAGATTTTTTCATTTTTATGGAAACTGATTATATTCAATTACTAGGACATTCACGTATCAGATTTCTGACATTATTTCCAGCTGTTGATCGTATTCTTCAATCTTGGCCTGTTTTAAAATCGTATTTTTTAAGTAAAGGAAAAGAAAATGTTTCCAAACTAATTTGGAAATTTGTTGCCTGTGATCAAGATTCGGAAGTACAGAAAGACGAGAATCAATTATCTGAGGCATACCTATATTTTATTCATAATATTATGAGCATATTATCATCATATATAAAACATTTAGAAAGTGATTACATTCAACCCACAGAAGTTTATGATATTTTTCATAAAATTAAACTAGAATTTTCAAATAGATTGGAAAAACTTTTTTTTGGATTTAAAGCAAATCAAATTTTGTTGCAAGTGGGTCGAAATAAAAAAGAATATTTCACTGAAGAAGCCGTTTCTGTGTACAAAAAAATTCTAGATTATTTGAATAAATGGTTTGATTATTCAACTGAAGCTTTTTTTTATAAATGTAAACAGTTTAATTTGGATAATGAGTTAAAATATGATGTAGTAGTTGAAGTTGCTTCAAAATTGGAAAAACCGATAGATAATGATGCTTTATTTTCTGAAATATGTGTCCTAAATAGTATTTTGCCAAAACTGAATATCACTATTGAACAAAATAGTGAATCAACTTCTATGAGTACCGAAAAGCCGCATTCAAATAAAGTTATCCAAAAATGGTTAATATTTTTCGATAACGGGGAAAGTCCAAATTTGTTTATGATAGTGCAATACATTTTCATAGTACCGCCTAGTAATTGCTATGTAGAGGGTGTTTTCAGCGTCATGAAAAATAAATGGCATGACACACGCTCTAAGACGCTTGTACCTTTAGTTAAAGCTGAGTTGTTAGTCCACTTCAATTTCAGCTTAAGGTGTGCTGAGTTTGTTGAATTTATTGCTTCAAATAAAGATTTAATAAAAGCTGCTAAAAGTGATAAAAATATAAATTTAAAACTAAATAAATAAACTTTATTAAATATTTTATGTTCCTATTAATATTAACTATTCCTATTATATTTACGTTTTTGTTTTGTTAAAGTTTTATGAGTCTAGATTTTACACAATTTGAATTAATGTGTTATTGTTTGTTTTTTAATAAATAAATAGGAAAATAATTTTAAAATAATTTTTTGGAATTTTTTTTTAAGTTTTTTAGTGGTGTCCCGTTTTGGAAATTTCAAAAGGTGGCAGGTCTACTAAAAACGCATTAATACGTCAATTTATATATAGAGAAGAAGATAATGCTCGGCTCCCCAAATCCGCTGATCAAAATCCATAAAACTAATATACATCTTGTATCAAAATGTTAGAGGTATGAATTCAAAACTTTCGTCAATTTATTGTAATAGCTTTGGCTTCAATAATCATATTATAATATTTACGGAGACCTGGCTCAGTAAAAAAGTTAATAACTCTGAGATTTTTTGCCGTAAATATCAAATTTTCAGAAAAGATAGAGAGAGTTGTGAAAGAATTGAATCTGATAAAAATAATAATTAGTGTAATAATGTAATAAAAAAGTCTGCTAGCGGCGTATTGGTTGCTATACTAAACGAATTTTCGTCTGAAGAAATTATCTTAAACGATTTTTTACATATTGAGATTATATGTGTTTTAGCTAAAATTAATAACAGGTCGATATACATAATTTGCTCATACTTTTAATTTTAATTTAATTTAATTTATTTCATTATTTTTCCATTACAACAAGATTTACAATCTTATAATTAAAGTAATGGATTTTTACAAAGTATTGATGAATAAGTACATTTGAAAATACACAGTATATAAATAGTACACAGTATAACAGAAAAAAATTAATTTAATAAATAAAACCTAAAAAGATAAAAAATTAATAATAAAAAAATGGTTAATACATATGAAGCATAATGGGTTAATTTAATAAAAATATATAAATAAATAAATATAAATATAAAAGAAATAATTTTTTTTTTAAGAAACAAAATATATATATATATATGAGAGCTGAAATCAATTACATTTAATTAATTATGAGTGAAATTGAAATAGTTCTTTCCTAAATTGCTGAGCGTTGCTTATAAATTGAATGGACGAGGGTAGCATGTTCCAAAGACGAACTGAATTAATATAGAACTGCCACTCAGATATTAAGCTTCGATATCTTAAGTGTATGATATCGTTCGATCTTGGTGAACGTGTAAAAATTAATATTTCGGAGAAGTAAGGCGGTGCACGTGTATATATAATTTTGTGTAGCAGTAATAGCGTTCTTATTTTCATTAAATCAGTAAGAGTTACCCCATATAGTTTTTTGGAATATTGAGATATATGATCATATTTTCTTAAATTAAAAACATATCTTAATATTGCATTATACGTTGATATTAGTTTTTTTCGACTTGTAAAATCGCAACTTGCATATATTTCACATCCATATAGTAGAGTTGGTATTAAGTAGGTTTTTGCTAATAAACTTCTAATCTTTAGTGGTGTAACATACTGGGTGTTCCACAGTGTCCGTAGTATTGCATAAGTTTTCCCTGTAGCAGCATTTATATGGTCGCACCATGTGAGAGTGGAGTTAAAAGTGATACCAAGATTCTTGGCTGTTGATACAATTTCTATTTTTTGATCATTAAGCATTACAATCGGCTCAAAAGGTAATTTCAAAGTTTTCTTAGCTATTACTAAACACTTAGACTTTATAGGATAAAGACACAAACCGTTTATATTTGCCCAGTCATGAATGTGTTTCAGATCTCTGTTTAGTTTTTCCAAACAATCGCTTATATTGCTTAAATCACTACTTATATAGAGTTGTACATCGTCAGCATACATGTGGACATTACAGTATTGTAAATGTCGCACTAAATCGTTGATGTAAATTGAAAATAGTAGTGGTCCTAGTATTGATCCTTGTGGAACTCCTTTCAGAACAGGCAATGGACTTGAAATTTTATTGTTTGCAAATACAGATTGTCGACGGGATGATAAATATGATGACATTAAACGTGTAGATAGAGGAGAAAAATTGAACAATTTAAGCAACTTCAGGCAGAGAACTTCATGATCCACAGTATCAAATGCTTTGGAGTGGTCAAGGAGAACAAGGAACGAGATATTTTCATCGTCAATTTTGCTACGTATTTCTTCAGATACATCAATAAAGGCTGTTATGCAGCTGTGTTGTGGTCGAAATCCTGATTGCCTATTTGTCAACAAATCATTATTATTGACGTAATTACTTATTTGACCATGGAGTAAATGTTCAAAAACTTTTGACAAATACGGAAGTATTGCAATTGGTCGGTATTCGTTGTTTGGTTTTGGGGTGGGTATGATTTTCGCATATTTCCAATTTTGGGGATAAACGCTCTTAGTGATAATATTATTGAAGATGTACGTGATATAGGGTAACATTAGCGGAATAATAGCTTTCAGAAATTTTGGATGAATGTTGTCAACCCCAACTGCATTTGATTTAATCGCGAGACAACTACATAGAACATCCGATTGATTTACACAGTTAAAGTTAAAACAATTACCAGAAATAGTTAGACAGTGGTCATAAAAGCTTTTATTCGGACGAACATTGGGAAGATTTGTAAAGGACTCGTTTACCTTCTCTACATCTATGTCACTGGTAGCCACACACGATGATTTGCCAACACCAACTTCACGTATAGCTTTCCAAGTCTGTTTGGATCCAACAGCTGATAAAAAACGACTAGAATAATACTCTGATTTCGCACTTTTTATCATTCTATTCACACCTCTACGTGCATTACAATATTCAGAATGTAAATTGGGAATTTTGAAAGTTTTCCAACGTTTGTAAGCAAAATCTCTGCGATCAATGGCTGATTTAATTGCTACATTGAACCATGGCTTTTCCTTAGCTTTTCGTTTAACGAGTTTGATTGGGACGGATTTCCTAAATACATCTAACAGGTTTTTTTCTAAAAAAGCCAGCTGACTATCTTCTGAAGGCATGTAATAAACAGAGTCCCAGTCAATATTTGATAGCTCAGATGACATAATGTTATAGTTAATATTCTTGAAATCATGGTACATTCCGCCAAACTCTCCGCTTTCTGTTTATGAGGATCATCTAAAAGCTGTTGATTTAATACAAAATTATATAAAACCATCTGATTTATTAATGTTAATTGAAGATTTTAACATGCCGTCTACATCCTGGAAAGCTGATCCTGATACCAATTATTTAGTTCCATCTCATTATTCCGATTCTTCAGCTGTATTTATTCATGGTTTATTGGAAAATTGTCTTTTCCAAGTCAACTCCGTCACAAATGCATTTGGTAGACTGTTGGACCTTATTTTCGTTAATGAACCTAATGACTTTTCAGTATTGCGGCATAGCCCTATTTCGAGTCCGGAAGATATATACCATCCAACACTTGAGATATCTTGCTTTTGTTCCTATCCGCTTCATAAAAAAAAGTTAACTCACAGCGATAAAATCTTTTGCTTTAATAAAACTAATTACCAAGATTTACAACTCCATCTATTCCATATTGACTGGATAAATGTGCTATCTCGTTGCAATGATAACTTGGACTTGTGTTTGTAAACATTTTATCATCACCTCTTTGAATGTTTCTCGGCATCTGTATCTAAAATGTTACCTCCTAAGTCGACAGTATTTAATAACAATAATCTGTATCCATACATAATACCGGAATCTTCAATTATTAATATACCGTCCATCAACCAACAGTTCTGAATGCTATGACAAAATTGAAATTGTCATATGCTGCTGGTCCTGACGATGTTCCTAGTTGCATTTTAAAGCGCTGCGCACATTTATTGTATATTCCTTTGACTTATATGCTTAACATATCCCTTAAATTGGGTTCCTTTCCTCCCATTTGGAAAGAATCATTTATTATTCCCTTCTTTAAGTCTGGATCTAAAGCTGGTATTTCGAATTACCTCTAGTATTGCTAAATTAAGTGCTCTTCCAAAACTATTTGAAAAACTTATATATGACACGTTGTCACATCATGTGTCCTCTATCATATCTCCAACGCAACACGGATTCTGCAAATCACGCTCTACAATAACAAATCTTTTGGAGCTTACAACTTTGGTAAATGATGGTTTTATTAATATGAAACAAACAGATGTTATTTATAATGATTTTAGCAAGGCATTCGATAAAGCAGATCATGATTGTTGTTTAAGCTTGACCGTATGGGCTTTGGTATATTGCTGATAAAATGGATTGGATCATATTTAAAAGACAGGATACAATGTATAAAGTTTCGTAACTCGTATTCCAAAAACATAAAAGTATTATCTGGTGCACCTCAAGGTAGTCACTTGGGACCTCTTTTATTTACGCTATTTATAAATGATCTTTCTTCTGTAATTAAACACTCAACTACATTAATGTATGCAGACGATGTAAAGTCAATTTTTACCCTCAACAATCTTGATCAACAATCAGTTATGCAGAATGATATTGATCGTTTAACTACTTGGTGTAATATTAATCTAATGGACCTAAATGTCAAAAAATGCAAATATATGATTTTTACAAGATCAATTCCAATTAATGGTCGGTATATCATGAATAATGCTGTGCTTGATTTAGTGGATTCATTCAACGACCTTGGCGTACTTCTGGATAAAAAATTAGACTTTAGAAGTCATACTTCGCTAACAATAAATAAAGCTACTGGTGTACTTGGATTCATTAAACGGTGGGCTAAAGAGTTTTCGGATCCGTATACGACAAAACAATTGTTTACTACCTTGGTAAGACCAATACTCGAATATGGGTCTGTAGTCTGGGATCGGCAATATTATATACATTCGAACAAAATTGAATCAGTTCAAAAACAATTTTTGTTATTTTGTCTTCGTGGTTTGGGCTGGGATCCTAATATGAGGTTGCCATCTTATGAAAATCGTCCGGCTCTAATTAAGATTCCTACAATGAAAAGTCGCAGACATATGCTAAATGATACTTTTCTGTTAAAACTGTTAAATGGTAGTCTTAAATCTGAATTTCTGATCAACAAAATAAATATAAATATTCCTTTTCGATCATCAAGAAATTATAACTTTCTAACTATCAAATATTATTGTACAAACTATGCTAATTTTAATCCACTTCGTAGAATTTGTGATGAGTTTAATATGCTGTATCAGTTCATTGATTTTAATAAAAGTTTGGATATTGTGAGAAGAGTTATTATTAATTAAATAAATGTTATATATCAATTTTGTTAAATGTTTAATTATATATGTAAATTATATTATAAATGTATATAAATGTATATAAATGTATACTTTAAGTACTCTGTAGCGATGATTCCATAGTCTAAATAAATAAATAAATAAATAAATAAATAAATAAATAAATAAATAAATAAATAAATAAATAAAAAGTGCGTATATCTGAAGTAATGTAATTTTTTAAGAAAAAGGTACATTTTTGAGAGAAGTTATTTCTTAAGAAGAGGTACTTTTTACAGAAACTATACTTTTCTACCAAAAGGTGTTTCTTTAAGATAAGATACTGTTTTATGAAAAAGTTATTTTTAAGAACATGTACTTGTTTAAGAAAATTACTTTTTAAGATGTGTTTTTTAAGGATACTTTTTTACAACACATGTACCTTTTTAAGAAAAGGTTAATTTTTAAAATGGTACCTTATTATGAAAATGCATTTTTAAAAAAAGCTACTTTGTTAAGAAAAATTGGTCTATAAGCCTATGTTTTAAACAAAAGATAAATTTGAAAAGCAAAATTAAAAAGAGGTTATATTTTAAAAAAAAGTACCTTTTAAGGAACAGGTACTTTTTTAAGAAAAGGCTTTTTTTGGAGTAGGTACTTTTTTAAGAAAAGATACTCTTTTAAGAAAAGGTATTTTCTAAAGAACAGGTATTTTTTTTTAAGAAAAGGTACTTTTTTAAGAAAAAGAAAATTTTTTTTGGAAATGGTACTTTTTTTAAAAAGGTACTATTTTAAGAAAAGTTACTTTCTTAAGGAAATGTAGTTTTTAAACCTACGTTATAAAGAAAAGGCATATTTTAGAAGAAAAAGAAGCTTTTTAAAAAGGGGATATATTTTAAGATAAAGAACAGGTGTTTTCACGAAAAGGTTTTTTTTGGAAAAGGTAGTTTTTTAAGAAAAGGTACTCTTTTAAGAAAAGGTACTTTCTTAAGAAAGGAATTTTTTTAAGAAACGGTACTTGTTTAAGAAAAGAAATTTTTTGAAAATTATATTTTTTTATGAAAAGGTACTTTTTTAGGAAAAGATACTTTTCTAAGAAGAGGTACTTTTTCACGAAAAGGTTAGTTATTAAGGAAAGCTGCTTTTTCAACAAAAGGTATTTTTTCAAATTGTACCTCTTCGCACAAAAATGGCAATTCTTTATGAAAAAGTACTATTTTATGAAAAAATACGTTTATAAGAAAGAGTATTTTTTTAAGAAGAGGTATTTTTTAGTAAAAGGTACAGCAGGTGTGGCACCTTCTTTTGCGCCTCTAATCGGCCGTCATTCCAGTTATGTCGTATGGAGTAAGGACGCCAGCGTAAAACCAGAGCGTATTGCTTTATTTGCAACAAAAAAGTTTGTGCTGAGCATTCAACATTGCTGCTTCGTTACAATACCTACACCCTTGAACCGGAAAGTCAGTTAGAAGTATCACAACAGTGATCTGCTTCATTTGCTCAATTATTTTAATACTACATAAAACCGAAATTGTCAACAAAGCATTTCCTGTGCCTTTTTCTTAGTTTGTATAATCTAAAATTAATAGTCAAAGCCATCAAAACACACCCCATCAAGCAAAATATCATACAAATTGTTATAGGGCCCTGTGGACCTCTTCACTATTTTAAGGCGAACGGGAGACTTACTATTTTTGTTCGTTGGTTTATTTGTGCTTACTAGTCTGAGGGTTACAAATTTTTGTTCTCTAAAAGCAAATTTTCTTTAAACAGTACATCTACATTATTAGCAGACAAGGCGATTTCTTGTGACCGATGTAGCTTTGTCAGTTTTGCCCTGACTTTGACCAAATATATCACATTTGCTAGGTATTTCCTTTTGGCTGTCCACCATATTTACAGGTTTTTACATTTACATTTTTTTTTTTTTTTTTTGAGTAAAATTCATTTAAAAATGCTACTAACACATACATAGAATTACACAATGTTGTGTTTGTGTTTATTAAATTTGTTAATGTGTTTGCAAAAATTATATACGAAATGCCCTGTGTTGAATTGAAAAATAATTTTGGACAAAAACCACTAACGGCAATAACGCAACCGAATTTCATTGTAATAATGAACAGCATAACTTTAGGTGGCAGAAAATATTGAAAGAAATAAATTAAATAAAAAATAAAATTTCCTTGAATCTGCACTCGAATTTTGCGGGCTGGGCTCTGCTAATTTCCTTTAAAAGTTACCTCTTACAAAAAAAGTATATTTTATTAAAAAGGTTACTTCTATAAAAAAAATCATGTGAGTCCGATCACAACGGAGATGTGTAAACATTAAAGAAAACATCAACATCATATTTTCCAGTGCATAAAAAATAAGTCGATTATGATGTTTTCTGAAATTATATTGATGGTTTCTGAAATACAATTGATGTTTTCTGAAACTCGAATGATGTTTTCTGAAATTATATTGATGTTTTCTGAAATTCTATTTATGTTTTCTGAAATTCAAATGATGTTTTCTGAAACTCGAATGATGTTTTCTGAAATTATATTGATGTTTTCTGAAATTCTATTTATGTTTTCTGAAACTCAAATGATGTTTTCTGAAATTATATTGATGGTTTCTGAAATACAATTGATGTTTTCTGAAATTCTATTGATGCTTTCTGAAATTCAATTGATGTTTTCTGAAATTATATTGATGTTTTCTGAAATTCTACGTATGTTTTCTGAAACCCAAATGATGTTTTCTGAAATTATGTTGATGGTTTGTGAAATACAATTGATGTTTTCTAAAATTCTATTGATGCTTTCTGAAATTCAATTGATGTTTTCTGAAACTCGGCTGATGTTTTCTGAAATTATATTGATGTTTTCTGAAATTCCATTTATGTTTTCTGAAATTCAAGTGATGTTTTCTGAAATTCTATTGATGTTTTCTGAAATTCAATTGATGTTTTCTGAAACTCGAATGATGTTTTCTGAAATTCTATTGATGTTTTCTGAAATTCTATTTATGTTTTTTGAAATTAAAATGATGTTTTCTGAAATTATATTGATGTTTTCTGAAATTCTATTTATGTTTTCTGAAATTCAAATGCTGTTTTCTGAAATTATGTTGATGGTTTCTGAAATACAAATGATGATTTCTGAAATTCTATTGATGTTTTCTGAAATTTTGATGTTTTCTGAAATCCAATTGATGTTTTCTGAAATTCTGTTTATGTTTTTTGAAATTAAAATGATGTTTTCTGAAATTCTATTCATGTTTTCCGAAATTCAAATGATTTTTTCTGAAATTATATTGATGGTTTCTGAAATACAATTGATGTTTTCTGAAATTATATTGATGTTTTCTGAAATTAAAATGATGTTTTCTGGAATTATATTGATGTTTTCTGAAATTCAAGTGATGTTTTCTGAAATTCTATTGATGTTTTCTGAAATTCAATTGATGTTTTCTGAAACTCAAATGATGTTTTCTGAAATTCTATTTATGTTTTTTGAAATTAAAATGATGTTTTCTGAAATTATATTGATGTTTTCTGAAATCCTATTTATGTTTTCTGAAATTCAAATGCTGTTTTCTGAAATTATATTGATGGTTTCTGAAATACAATTGATGTTTTCTGAAATTCTATTGATGTTTTCTGAAATTTTGATGTTTTCTGAAATCCAATTGATGTTTTCTGAAATTCTGTTTATGTTTTTTGAAATTAAAATGATGTTTTCTGGAATTATATTGATGTTTTCTGAAATTCTATTTATGTTTTCTGAAATTCAAATGATGTTTCCTGAAATTATATTGATGTTTTCTGAAATTCTATTGATGTTTTCTGAAATTCAATTGATGTTTTCTGAAACTCGAATGATGTTTTCTGAAATTATATTGATGTTTTCTGAAATTCTATCTATGCTTTCTGAAATTCAAGTGGTTTTCTGAAATTCTATTGATGTTTTCTGAAATTCAATTGATGTTTTCTGAAACTCGAATGATGTTTTCTGAAATTCTATTTATGTTTTCTGAAATTCAAATGATGTTTTCTGAAATTATATTGATGGTTTCTGAAATACAATTATTTTTTTTTTTAAAGACAATTGGGAAATGTTTAGAAAAGAACACATGATTGTATTGTGAAATAGAAATTTACCCCCCTGCGCGTATAGATGTTTACACATCAAAAATTACTTTCAATAAAAAGAGTCTTTTATTAAAAAGTGAATTTTATTTAAAAAAAAAAAGACTTACTTCCTTAAGAATGTACCTTATATAAAAAACAGTACCTTTTATTAAGAAAGTACCTTTCCTTGGATAAGTCCCTGTTAGCTCTGTCTCCAAAATCCCAATGATTTATTTTATTATGCTCAATCTGGCATCACCAAATATTAATTATTTTATTTGCAATGAACATTTTTTACATTGTAACATTTGTAAAACTTAACGAACAATTTGACAATAAGGTGTGCTAAAGAACGCGAGCGTTGTTTGCCGCATTTTCATTCAGAATTGGATAACCTTCAAGTTGGCACTGCGCAGTGTTCGGGAGCAAAACTTATTTGCACTTAAGCATTTTATACCAAAAAGTCCTGGTGGTTTCCATACCAAAAAGTATGTATCACAGGTTATTATTTAATTATAATTTTATGCTTAACTTTTTGAATTTAATGTATGAATTTTAATAGAAATACACATTGTCAAATGAACAATTTTAAAACCTTGTAAGTTTTATTCAAAATCAACGTGAAAGCCATCAGAACGTACGGCTGGCGTGACATTTAACAGTGGCTTTTCTGCAAAAAATGCCCATTTTTAAAATAAGTACCTCTTCTTAAAGATTGTCAGTTTTAAAAAAATATATCCTTTCTGAAAAAAGTAAATTTTCTTTAATGGTGACTTAGTCACAATAATAGGCGCCTATTATTGTAAGTTTTAAAAACATTTTTTTCTCAATTGGCCTTTGTATTTAAATAAGAAAATATTACAAAAAAAAACATTTTCTTTGTCATTTTTGAAAATATTTTCTTTTGGAGAATTTGTAAAATTTTACAAAATCAATGAACTGTTAAATTTATAACAATTTTCTTTATATTTTAAACATTCCTTGTTTAAACAATTTCCAGGGTATAATTAAATACGGCGAAGGTAACTGAAATAAGCTTTCACTCATGTGAGTTTTCTGAAAGATTTCTTTAACATTTTTTTTCCTCATCAACAGCATGTCTGGTGAAATGACATACAATATGCTTGTCATGTATAATGACGTGGGGCACATAGAGCATAAACCGAGACACATACACACACTTATGGAAGACGACTTGTTTAAGTAGAAACTAAAAACACATCATATTCGCATGCACACACTTTTGAAAGGGAACTCTGCCATCATCACTACTACTACCACCACAGTAGGGTGTCTTTCTTAACTTAATTTTATGTTTATATGAATATATATCGAAGTAGAGCAAAACACAGTAACACAACGATGTATATAAATTACATCTCTTCATCTTAATAGTAGTTATTCATTCGTCACTAGGAGACGAAAAGAATTCTACTTATAAAAGGTATAAAATGATGTCCTCTTTGAAGTGGTATATACACCAATACATTAAAATATAAGCATGTGTGTATTCCTATTTTTTTAAATTTCTCAATATAAGCAATATTTTCTACAATTTTATTGATATTTTATAAATTTTTTTTTTTTTTTTTTTTGATAAAGGTATATTTTGTTTGGGACTTTTGTTGTTGCTTGCTAGTTGGTACGTAATAGCAAATGTTGATAAGTGTGTTTATTGAGTATCTGCTTTTGATATTTGATTGGCAACGGAATAGGTAAAAAGTGTCTGTTTATTTTGTGAACTAAATAGAAATAACACAGAATATTAAATGTACGTATAAAAGTGTTTTTCCATTTACGTAAGTAAGTTTTTTCTATGTATATGTATAAATGTAATAATATTGATTGCTTAGAGTATAAATGTAACGCAAAAAGGTAATATAGAAGGAAAATGTTAAATATAATAAAGATGACAGCTGTCATCCGTAGATACATATAAAGGTAAAGTGGCCTTTTTATGCTTGTATAGTTAAGATGAAAAATTCAAACTTTTTCTAAAGGAGTCATAGTCATAGTGTAGTTTGGAAATGGGCATATTTTAAAATTTAAATAATGTGAGCGAAAATTCTTTATTGTGAAATATTTGAAATGGCTGTCTCTACTGAATTTCATCCAGTATTAATATTTTATATGGGTATGAAAATTTATTTCAATAAAATCCGACAAATATTTTTAAGCTCCCAGCCAAACGAATTACTTAATGTTGAAAAATGCTGACCATATTATATTAGTCTTATTTTAAAAATGTTTTTTTCTTTTTCATTAAACTTTTCATAACTTCTATGAAATTCTATGAAAAAGTTTTTATAAACTTTAATTTATCTTATTTTTTTATTATTTTCAATAATGATTTCTATTAAGTTACTGATTCTACCAAAGATTATTTAAAAGTCATTAATAAACGAAGATAATTTTTGTACTTTAAATGATTTTTCATTAATATAATGATTTTTTGCATAAAATTATTTAATAGTTATTAATAACAAGAAATAATTTTTTCAGTGTACACTTAATGATTTTTCATTAAATTAATGATTTTATTCTCACAATTGTTGCAAAGTCATTAATAACAGGAAGATAATTTTTTAGTGTACTCTACATAATTTTTCATTAAATAAATTATTTTATTTGTAAAATTATTGAAAATTCATTAGTAACACAAAGAAAATTTTTTTAGTGTAAACTTAATAAATTTTAATTAAAATAATGATTTTATTCGTCAAATTAATGCAACATCAGGAAGATAATTACTTCATTCATTAAATTTATGATTTTATTCGTAAAATTGATGAAAATTCATTAATAATACGAAGAAAAATTTTCGGTGAACTTTAAATTATTCTTCATTAAGTAATGATTTTATTCGTAAACTTATGAAAATTTAATCATATCACGAAATTGATATAATCAATGTACTTGAAATGATTTTTTCATTAAAAAAATGATTTTTCAAAAAATTATTGAATACTTATTACCAACAATAAAATATTTTTTTTAGAATATTTTAAATAATTTTTTTTTTTGCCAAATTAGTGACTTTTTTTTCTTTAAATTAGTGCAATGACCTTAATATCATGTGGATAATATTTGCAGTGTTCTTTAAAAGGTTTTTCATTGAATTAATAATTAATTATTAAAAATTCAGTAACACGAAGATTATTTTTGCAGCGTACTTGTAACTTTTTTTTTGATTAAATAAATGTTTTTTTTTCGTTAAATTATTGAAAATTCATTAAAAGAACGTGGATAATCTTTTCAGTGTACTCTAAGTGATTTTTCATTAAATTAATGATTTTAATTATTAAAAATTCATCAATAACACGAAAATAATTTTTGGTAATTTTAATTTGTTTGTCAGATGATGTATATTATTTCTAAATAGAAACAAAAAACTGTTCTTTACTGAAATATGATTGAAAAGAAAATTCGCTACTTGGACAAGCGAATTACCAGACTGGTCTTTTTAATTTACATTATTTTTCCTATTAATAGAAATTGTTTTAATAATATTTATTACCAAATAGTTGAAAATAAAAAAAAAAAACAAAATGGTTAGAAATTAAAAAAAAAAATCTACACTGTAAAATGAGAAAATAAAAATAACAAAATGGTTAGAAATTTAAAAAAAAATCTACACTGTAAAATGCGAAAAAAATGAATTTTTGACACTATATAAAATCAAAGAGAAATATTTGAATTTGCAAAAAAATACAAAAATAGTTGTTTAAAAATTTGTTACTTTTTTTTCCTAACAAATGGAAATTGTACCTAAAAATAATGCAATATTTTTTTATATAAAAGTTTAAATGTCTACTTTATTTAATTATTTGTTAAAATGCCAAGACGTGTGCTATATTTTTTAATTTTAGGTACTAAAATTATACTTCAGTGAATAAATTAATCAATGCTGGAAAATATGCTAGCAAAATTCTTCTTTTGAAACTTCAAACAGAAACTACTAAAAACTCAAATATTTACGTTTTTTGAAAATCTGCTGTAATCCTATACAATTTTTTCTGGCCAAATGTCTGTAAATTATTTTCAAAATATTTTCTTTGAAATTATAAGTAAAAAATTTGGGGGTTAAATTTTAAAATGTCAGCTTTTCCAAACAAGTAAAAGGCCTTATATTATGCTTTAAATATCAAATCCTTCAATGCCTTCAAATATGCTACATATTCTAAATTTCTTCAAATTCTCTAATATGGAAGGTTTCATGTTATGGCATGCGCAGCTCGCGATTAAAATTAAAGAAGTTATAGAACAAGAAAAACTAAGTGACTCGTTTATTTTTAGCTTATTATTGTGTTTCATATGAGCGTGATTTCAACAGACAGACAGAAGGACAGACGGACAGATAGACATCGCTATATCGATTCGGGTTCTTATAAGGACCATAAATAAATACGCTTTAGGGAGTGGCAAATACATTTTTCGATGCTGTACAAACGGAATGAGAAACTGATATATACCCTCTCGCCAGTGGTAAAGAAGGTATAATAAGTTCTTTTAAGATCAATATTACCATAATCTTATACATATAGTGAAATATGTATTTGACTCTTTGGTTTTTTCTGAAAAACGAAGTAAAAGAAAAAGGTAAAAATTTACAGAGATTAATATCGACCATTATTGGGATATATATATTTTTTTCTTATTATTAACCAACACCTAGGGGATACCTCTACAAATGCAGTGCATTGTGTTGATTTCAGGAAAATAGGTTATGCGAAAGAGGGAGTAGTGTTTGTGGCTATTTGACTCAAATTTTATCACCCCAATAACCATTGAGAGGCAGAAAAATGTGATCGAATACAGGTTTGATTAAATTTCCAAAATATATTATACGCTTCGTCTTAGTCTCAATATGGAATCAATGACGAGTTTTACTTTAGCATTGATGGCAATAAAAATCCAGAAGTCTTGATGAATCGAAACTCCTAGACAAGTTTTTAATATTGATGATCAGTATTTCAGTGATGCAGTATTTCCCAAAGGAGGATTATCTGTTAATATGAAAATTTATAATGAAAAATGTGTCCCAAGTTTGCAGAAATTTATATAATAATACCACCAATAGGGCAAAGTTATTTTTTAACCCTATTATGCATCTTTACACCACCTTAAGACTGCAATTGAAAAGTTGATCGAAGCTCGTGCCGAAAAATATCAACTCCTAAAATATTCCCCAACTAAGAACATTCAATTTTCTAGAGGAAATTTGAAGAAAAGGGTATAAAGAAGTGCTTAGTGTTGGTCTAGACCGACTGTACGATACTCTACAAAATGAGTTTACAGAGGCGATCTTAGGGCCAAGCAGTGGTCTACACGAGATCAGTAGAAACAGCGGCAGAGGGGAAGACCATATCCGTCAACATAACCAGATGATGTCCATAGGGAGGAGTTCTTTCGCTCTTGATGTGGAGTCTGGTTGTTGACGAATTACTAATGAAACTGTCGGAAGCATGATGTCAAGGCTATACGACATAGTCTTAATAGCAAGAGGCAAATTCGAGGAAACCCGATGTGGCATTGTGCAAGGAGGGTTGAGGATTATATGTCAATGGTGCAGGGCAACATAATTGAACATCAATCCGACAAAGACCACTATTGTACCATTAACCAGGAAAAGGAAACTTCCAAGATGGAGGGCAATTCAAAATTCTGGGAGAAGTCATTGAACTAAAGATAGAGGTGAAATATCTGGGGATAGTAC
Organism: Cordilura impudica; assembly: GCA_963682025.1. Classification (NCBI taxonomy): domain Eukaryota; kingdom Metazoa; phylum Arthropoda; class Insecta; order Diptera; family Scathophagidae; genus Cordilura; species Cordilura impudica. The sequence goes on along the minus strand of OY821519.1, from coordinate 229,366,320 downwards.
TGGACAGTAAGTTAACATGGAAGTCACATGTCGACCACATCACTGAGAAAGCCATGCGAGCTACAATGATATGACGAAGAGTAGCGCGTAACACTTGGTGATGTAAACCCAGCATCTTGCACTGGATGTACTCTATGATGGTCCGCCGAATTGTGACCTATGGAGCTATAGCGTGGGCCAAAAGAACAGATTCGAAGTCAACTCAAATGGAGTTAAGTAAGATACAAAGATTAGCGTGCATTGCATCATTATTGGACCTTATCCCAATACATATGGTGGTGCAGAGCTTAGCCCTGGCAACGGCAATCAGAATCAAGGGGGATGAACCTATAACCAGGCTTTATGAAGGGCAATGGAACCGAATAAGCGAAATTAATGATTACTCGTTCCTAGATTGCCCCATGGACAAGGCCGGGAAGAAATATGATATCAGGAAATACTTTGTCACAGAACTTATCAATAAAAGAGAATGGAACGGCTTAAGTACAGCATATTCCCTAAGAGAAGATACAATACGACAAGCATTTTCCAAGGGGAAACTTATGCCATCGATAGATGTGCACAAATCAACTTGAATAGGAAGTACAAAAGATGGAACATAATCAGATTATCAGATAGTCAAGCTGCTATTCGAGCACTAAGCTACTATGAAGTAGACTCTAAGTTAGTATGGGACTGCCTACAGAAGCTAAATGAGCTAGGTAACCACAACAAGGTTAGCCTTTGTTGGGTCCCGGGACATACTGGGATTCAAGGAAATGAGCAAGCTGAGGAACTTGCCAGAAGGGGTGATTTCACAAAATTAATAGAGCCGGAACCGTTTTGTGGAATAAGGAAAGGAGTATAGGAATGCCTACTCTGGGTATGTGAAAATTATGTTCCACGGGAATTTTTCTCGAGCTACTTGGGCTTAAGGCAATCCAAAATCTTGTTGGGTGACTACAACAGGAAGAGATTTGGATCTCGCATTGGATTGTCAAAGAACAGTCTGAGAATACTAACCCGAATTTTTACTGTAGGCTCAGGGAAAATCTGAGCAGGTTAGGAATTGTAGCAAACCCCATGTGCAGATTCTGTGATGAGGAAGCCGAATCACCAGAGCATATGCTTGGGAACTGTGTAGCGCTAATGCACAAAATGAAACAGCATCTGGGTTCCTTCCAGATACTAGGTAGCGACATAAAATTACTAGAACCAACCAACATCCTCGAATTCCTGAGGGCTTCAGGGTTGGATAAGAGTTTATAGGGACGACTTATTAGCAGAGGGCAGCACAATAGATCACTTTGGTCGCAGTACTTCAAACACCTCTTTATACAATACAATACAATATCGGAAAGATTCGAAACATCCAAATTATTTGCCAAAAATTTACAAAAGCGCACAAAACTGACACTAATCTTTCCAAAATATTTAGTAAAACCAAGGACAAAATTGAAATGATGGATAAGTCTAATATGATATATCAAATACCTTGTAGTGGGAGTTTAATTGATAAATGTGATATGGTTTATGTAAGTACTACAATGAACAAACTGAGGACGAGAATCGCTGGTCATAAATCTGACCACAAACTAAGGCAATCCAAAATCTTGTTGGGTGATTACAACAGGAAGAGATTTGGATCTCGCATTGGATTATCAAAGAACAGTCTGGGAATACTAACCGGAATTTTTACTGTAGGCTCAGGGAACATCTGAGCAGGTTAGGAATTGTAGCAAACCCCATGTGCAGATTCTGTGATGAGGAAGCCGAATCACCAGAGGAACTATGTAGCGTTAATGCATAAAAGAAAAAAGCACCTGGGCTCTTTCCAAATACTAGGTAGTGACATAAAATTACTAGAACCAACCAACATTCTCGAATTCCTGAGAGCTTCAGGGTTGGACAAGAGTTTATAGGTTCAACATATTAGCAGAGGGTAGGTAGTACAATAGATCACTTCGGCCGCATGCTTCAAACACCACTTTATACAATACAATAAAAGCGCCCCGGTAGGTGAGTAGGTAGCGAGCTCGCCTATCATGCGGGGGTCGTGGGTTCGATTCCCACCAGAGGCTTTGGTCTGTTGCTGCAAAAAAAAAAAAAAAAAAAATTGCCAAAATTAGAATCTGCAGACAAGCCACTCGGCTTCGCAGAACTAGGCTTAAAAAAAAAAAAAAAAAAAGAAAAGCTGACAATTATGCAATATTATTTAAAAAAAAAAAAAAAAAAATACAATAGGTCCAACTAAAAAAGCATAAACCAAATTTGGTTGGCATTGTATTTATTTTAGTTGTCTGCCGATAAGAGAGTTCATATCGGACTATACCTACATGTGAACTATATCAAAAAAATGGATCGATCTTGACCATATTTGGTTAAGTCAATTATTTTGCACAAAAACATATACAAACCAAATATGAGAAAAATCTGTATAATAATTTTGTTTTTTGATAGATATAAATGAAGATCGGGAAGCCGCTTTATTGGGGGGCTATTTCCCCACAGGGGTTATTTTTGTGCTACTAATTAATTCCTGTACTAAGCAAAAAAAACAAAAACAAATTTGAATAAGATCGATATGATAATTTGGGTCTTATGGCAATTTAAGTCCATCTCATAGGGGTCATTTGTAATGGGACTAGGTCTGAACATACAATGATTTTCATTATTTAAATAGCATTCGTTTCATGGCCGGTCAGAGCATGTATATATATAAAAAAGGTTTACATGGACACACAGACGGACAGACGGACGGATGGACAGATGGATATTGCTAAATCAACTCAGAATGTGATTCTGACTCGATCAGTGTAACAAAAGGTCAAGGGTTAATATTTTTAGCAGTTACAAACTTCAGCCGGAACTCATCTTAGTCTGACCACATAGTGGTATAGGGTATAAAAAAGGGAGCTCATAACCATTGATAGAATTGAAATTCAATGGTATATGGCTGAAGTTCCGAAAAGCAGTTCGAAAACTCATGGACAATTAATTAATATTTTTATAATTTATTTTTATTTTTTTTAATCGAAAATTTTTCCTTTTTCTAACTTTTTCATCTGTTTACATTTTCCCAGTCCTCATTGGACTTATGTTGATACCATTGTTGAAATGTTTATGTCAAGGGTAAAAACATACTTAAAAAGTTAATATTTCTATCATCATAAGTTTTAAAAATCATAAAAGTATGCTAAACATTTTATAAAATTCACATGTGTACTTAACATTATGCTTTAAACATCAACTACAGCAAAGCTTTAAAGTATGCTTTAAATAATAAATATTTTTATATCAATTCATAGTTTATTCACATAACTTTAACAATTACTTAGAGAAATACCAATACAGATACCAAAATAAATTATTAAAAATTATTGTTTCTATAAAATTGTTCTTTTTGTTTATATCAACAAAATTTCTCATAACAAAAACTGTGTCAATATACTGAAAGCTATGCTTTAAATAATGGATTTTTTTTATATCTTCAAAGTTTAAGTCATTTAACGATAATTGTTTATTGTCCTTTACTAATATTATATATTAAAAAGATTAGACTAAAATTCGGAAACACTACAGAATTCCAATTTTTGTTTTTGTTAACGAAATTTACTAAAAACTTTTGTCGCCGTAATAATTTTTAAAGTTTATAAAATAAAAATAGAGGACAATAGGTTCAAAAATTTATTAAAAAAAATTAATATTGCACAACATGATTTTTTTTAAGCCTTAAGACATGCTAAAAATACTAAAAATGTAGTTCCTGTGCAACCCTTATTAATAATATAACTAATAGATGTGTCAAATTATAAATCTTTTACTCTATATTCCCAGAAAATTATTGGTACATGTCTATTTCTTATTGTTTTTTTTTTGTTTGATTATGCTTAGCACGTAGTTTAATTGATATCCAGCAAACCAATCAGAGTGATGATACACACATACTCGTACCATTTGTACCATCTTTTTTTTTATACTGGAAAAAAAGACCTAAAAGTATGCTGCACATATTTAATGTTGGTTTTCTGTTTGCCCAAAAACTATATTTACTCGTATGTTTAAAGTAATTCAGTTTGATGTCTTTTGTGTCAGTCGATATAAGAGTTTGTGTATGTGTGTGTATGTGTGCTGCAGTTGTGTTCATTTGATATGATGATGTTCAACCAATATTATTGAAATCATAGTGTACGGACTCAATTTTTAACTCTGATAATAATGATGAGTATGACGACGTATCGATTGCATGCACGAATGTGCATGATGATACTCGCACATGCTATATGTAAGTGGATGGTATGTACACATATTGTATAAACGTTTCTGTACGTTTGTATATATCTAGATATGTGTCTGTGTGTGTGTTTGCTCTATGTACACATGTGAGTTCAATTGGAAAATCGTGAGGAGTTTGAAAGCAAATATATTCAGTTACACATATGAGTATCATGAAAAAAATACATATATTTTTTTTGTTCGGTTTTATATATAGTATATTGTGAAACCATATGATGGAAAATCACGAAAATCTATTTAGTTCGATATGCTCTAAAGTATGCTAGCAAATGCAGTTAAGCATTAAATTGTTACTCAAAAAAAAAAAAAAAAAAAAAAAAGAATAAAAAAAATCTGAAACTAGAAAAAAAAAATTGGATCAAGAGAAAATTGCTTACAAATTTACAATTGAATTATTAAAGCTTTTTTTTTTTGAAAGGGCCAAAATGAAAAATGATAGAAATAGAAATTAGAAAAAATATTAAATAAGAAGAAAAATGTAATGTATTTAATAGGGTCAGTAATAAGATATGAGGATTAAAAAGAAATAACATGAACTAAGTATTATTATTGCATTTTCTTAAGGATGGCTTACATTTAATACTGTTAAGGCATATTTTTAGGGGCTTGTAATGAAATTTTATCTTTAGCCGAAAAGCCTTAACCAACTTTTCAAATCTCTTTCGAGTATCCCCAACAAAAATATTCTCCTAATTAATTGAAATTCAAATATCATAAATTTTTGTTTTTGAAGCCAACCCAAAATTGATAATATACATTTAGGCACAATTTTTTTTTGTAATTTCTATTTCAATTTCTATTTGTGTCTATAAAGAGTCTGTGTTGTGTGCAAGTGACATTTGCTTTTTGAGAATTCATAACATTTGAAATTCAAAAAACGATTTTCTTTATTGTACAAGCGTTCGTTAATCTATGCATGTAGTCATGTGTAAAAACATAAGGTTGTATGTTTCTAAAGCACACATTCTCTAAAAACAACATGTAAGAACAACAAAGACCAATAAAATCATATGAAAAGTTGCTAGCAATAAACTTGTACTTTACATGCTATCCCAGCAAATATTTATTAAAAAAATATATGCTAAAAATAAATACATATTGAAAGGATTTTTTTCAGCCGACTAAGTTATATATAACAATTATATAAATATCGTACTTGTAAATAATTTCACATAAACCCTTTTTAAAAATTCAAAAATTTAAAAAAAAAATTCATTAGAATATCAATATGGCCAAAAATTGTTTGCTGGTTTCACTAACATGTACTACAGAATATTTATGTACAGAAAAACAAAGTGATTTAGTTAAGTTTTTTTTTTTTGGAATTTCAATTTGAAATTCAAACTACTTTTATAAACTCAGTAAATATGGTAGATTATTTTAAAACACTATTTTTGGAGCGATAATTCTTGCCATTTAAGCTCTTGCTTTAAGAAATCCTTAATATAAATTTTAAATTTTTTTTGGTTAATTATTTGTCTTTATTAAAAAAAGTACTCTATTAAAATTTTCGCTTTTGTTGTTATATATGATATTTTCTGCTTTAGCCTTAGCGATTTGTAAGGGGAGTGTAGCTAAGTTGGTTTTTTTTTTTTTTTTGTTAAAATCTAACGACGCGTCATTTTTTATGATGCCCGCCATTATGGTTATAAATTTTTATGTTTGCATAATATTTTATGCGGCGAAAAGTATGCTATAAAAAAATGCATAACAATGGATCGTAAAATTTATAAATAAATAAAAACAGGATAACAGAATCATTAAATTGCTTAATAACTCCAGATAAGTGTATTTAGGGCGAAGATCAATAGTTTTAAGGATTATAAAAAATAATACATACATCAAGGATAAATAATTATTATTAAAAATAATTAAAAATTTTAACTAAAAAAAAAATATAAAATAAATTTTTAAATTTTTGTGTGTAAATTAAGATTTTGAGGAAAAAACTGAGAAAAAAAGAAAATTTGCAATAAAAAAAAAATAAAACAAGTAAGAAAATTATAGTCGATCTAGACCGACCATACGACAACCTATACCATAGTTTAGAAACCCTATCTCTTCGATCCAACTAACTGGATATAGAAAATAAGCAAAAACCAAATTTGAGTGGCATTGTTATTAATTTTTTTTGGCTGCAAATATCAAAAAGTTCATATCGGGTGCTATATTTATATGTGGACTAGGTAGAAATCTGGACCTATCCTGACCAGGGTCACTTATATTTTGAAAAAAATATATACAAACCAAATTTGAGAAAAATTTGTTCAGCATTTTTGTTTTTTGATAGATTCAAGTGAAGATCGGGAAGCATCTCTATATTGGGCCTATGACTAAGAATTGTCCAATAGGGATTATTTTTGGACTACTGATTAGTGGATACAATAAACATATACAAACCCAATTTTACTACGATCTATATGATAATTTGGATGTTATGGAAATTTATGTCGATTTCATAGGGGTCATTTGTATGGGGACTAGGTCTGAACGTGGACCAATTTTCATCAATTTCAATAGCGATTTCATCCCACTTTCATCCTGTGGCCGATAAAAACTTATATTTTAAATTTCATCAAAATGTATTCATATTTGCGATCTGTAGTTTGATTACAAGGTTTACATGGACACACAGACGGACGGACGGACGGAAATCGCTAAAACGACTCAGAAAGTGATTCTGAGCCGATCGGTATAATAAAAGATGGGTCTAGGTCCAATATTTTTGGTAGTTACAAACAGCAGCACAAAGTCATTATAACCAAACCACATAGTGGTATAGGGTATAATTAAAAAGAGTTTAAAGGCGGCTTTGCCAAATCCTGATACCTTACACCTGGGTTTTACGTCTACATTAATATTAAGTTGTCATAAGGATCAAGAATATGTATGCTTCATAGGATCGCTAATTAAGTTTGCGATAATGACAAACTGATGAGGGATGAGAAACTGATATATACCCTGTGCACATTGGTGTGGAGGGTATGAAAATAGATAAGAAAAAATTTTAAACGAAATGTAATGCAATCGGCTCTTTCGTTACCCTCTTGTCCTTCGTGTTCCGGAATCCAGCCTATAGTTAGTTTGTTGCATCTGCATAGTTGGTTGAGCACTACAATGTAATCCAAAATGAGTATAGACGTCACTTTATAAGACACTATTGCTTTTAGTGCAGCCTAAAGCCTAGTTCCGCGAAGCCGAGTGGCTTGTCTGCAGATTCTTATTTAGCTAGTTTTTTTTTTTTGCAGCGACAGACCAAAGCCTCTGGCGGGAATCGAACCTACGACCCCCGCATGATAGGCGAGCACGCTACATACTCACCTACCGGGACGCTTTTCGTATTTCTTCTAAGACATTCAATCACGCATAAATAAATAGCGAAGACCGCCGGATGGGTATTTTCCCATGCTGAACCCTTGGCTACCATGCAAGAGCAAAATAAGTAACCATTGGTTTCACTATAATTTTAAACGACCAGTAGATCATGTGTGGTTTTAAGCCCCACGTTTTACCAAATAGCCTTTGATAGGCATATAATGCCCTAGTGGCCTTCTTGATAATTTGGTCTAAGTGGTTATGCCAAGATACATGACTCCGTTCGAGTACTCTATTGTTAAGCCATTCAGACTTGAGTTGAGTTTTCTTCTCTAAGTGAAGGTTATTAGTATGGTCTTAGACTTTGTAATAAATATAAGTCAAAAAAATTCTTAATAAAGTAAATTTTCGTAATTAAGTACCTTTTCTCAAAAAAGGAACTTTTCTTTAAAAAGTTACTTTTGTTAAAAAAGTAAGTTTTTTTTGAAAAAAGTAACTTTTCCTATAAAAGGTACTTTCCTCAAAAAGTATGTTTTTAAATAAACTTTTCTTAAGAAAAGGTACTGTTTTTAAGAACAGTACCTTTCCTTAAGAAAAGGTACCTTTTTAAGACAAGTTTCTTTAAAAAGAGGTTTTTTTAAGTACCTTTTCTTAAGAACAGTACTTTTTTTTTTGAGAAAGAAAAGGAACTTTTCTTAAAAAAGAAACTTTTCTTAATAAAGTAAGTTTTTTTTTTAAAAAAGTAACTTTTCTTACAAAAGGTACTTTCCTCAAAAAGTACGTTTTTAAATAAACTTTTCTTTCCTTATGAAAAAAGTAAGTTTTTTTTAAAAAAGTAACTTTTCTTATAAAAGGTACTTTACTCAAAAAGTACGTCTTCTTAAGAAAAGGTACCTTTTTAAGACAAGTTTCTTTAAAAAGAGGTTTTTTTTAAGTACCTTTTCTTAAGAACAGTACTTTTATTTTAGCAAGAAGTAGCTTTTCTTGTAAATAAACTTTTTCTTAAATTAAGTTTTGTTAAACTAATCTTATATATTAAAAGAATTTATGAATAAACTTTGCATTCAAGTTTTTTTTCAATATTTTTCTTCTCTCAAACGTCTATTACTAGAGTTCTAATTAACGTAGGCTGTTGACATAGGTCTAGGAACACTCAGTTGATCAAGCTCCTTCTTTTGAGCTATTAGCTGCTTCAATTCGTTGTGTTTGAGGAAAGTTATGCGTGGAGAATAAACTTTACTTTTACTGTACGTTAACTTATCTTGGCATATTTTGGCATTACTGTACGTTAACTTCTCTTGGCAAATGCGTTGGGTTTGAGGAAAGTTATGCGTGGACAATCAACTTTACTTTTACTGTACGTAAACTTCTCTTGGCATATTTTGGCATTACAGTACGTTAACTTCTCTTGGCAAATTTTGGTATTATATCATAAAAATCAATATAATATAATGCTGCGGAGCAGCAGGGGTCCTCTAGTATATTTAAAAAAAATTGCCTTTTATTGAAAATGCATATTTCACTAAAACAGTACCTTTTATTAAAAATGACCTTTTATTAAAAATAAAACTTATATATATATAATAAAACTTATGTATATTTCTTTTAAAAATTCCTTTTCTGTCAAAAGCACCTTATCTACCTTTTCTTAAAAAAGTGCATTTTTTTTAAACGCCTTTTATTTAAAAAGTACCTTTTATAAAAGACTACATTTTCTTAGAAAAGTTCGTTTTTTAAAAAAGTATAATTTCTTAAAGAAGTAAGTTTTCTTAAATAAGCATCTGTTTTTAAAATAGTAAATTTTCTTTAAAAAAAACATTTCCTTTTTTAATAAGGAACCTTTTTCTACGAAATACATACTTTTTAGAAAAAACATATATTTTCTTAAAGAAGTACTTTTTCTTAAAAAAATAGCTTCTTTGAAAAAATAAACTTTCTGAAAAAAGATTTTCATTATTTTTAATCTAGTCTAATCTATCAATAATTCGCCAAAAAAGGATTTTTATAAATTAAAAAAAAAAAAAATAATTTCTCAAAAACAATTTTCTTGTTTTTTAATTGTTTATTTAAAGATAATTCGTGTACTTAGAACTATAAATAAACAAATAGTAATATAAACTATTATTATACATAGTCCCATAATCGGGCTCTCAAGTATACTAATTCTATATGAAGTTTTAAATATATTTTTTATATACATAAGTATAATCGGTATGATATAATGTAACAAAAAAATTTCAAAAAAAGTCACTTCTATATTTATTTGATAAAAGATTCATTCAAGGCGTAAAAGAAGGAACGGGAGATTTTAGTTAAGCCACCAAAATTTTTTTTTATTTATGTTTGTGATTTGATTGCAATAAATAGCTTTATGCCTATTTCATTTTGAATAAATCCTTTAATTTCAAGGTATACGAAAGCCTCAGGTGGTACATATCAACTTTGGAGGGTATTTTGTATGTATATTTCGTCACTGTAATATGGTGACATAATTAAATTATTTTCATAGCATACAGAGCTCTTTGCAATATAATTTCTAATTATATGAATAATAAAATTGTCTAGTCTACTTATTTTCTTGTTCGTTTACAAAAGTGATCATTTGAGTCATTCTGACCAAACCTAATCTTCTGATATTTTTTAAAAATATATTTTTTTTTTCGGTCTCTGTTAAAATTTAGAGAGCATACTTGAATAAAAATATTTTTTAAGGAGTTTTTTTGTAAAAAAAAATTTTTTATGTATTTTTTTATGAATTAAAAAATTTAATTTTTTTTTCTGTATTTTTTCGTATTCAAAAAAAAATTTTTTTTTTTTGAGAAAAATTTAAAAATTTGGAAATAAATATATATTGTAAAAATTTTAAAATTAATTTTTAGTTTTTTTTTTAATGACCGAATCCCGCCTCGCCCGACCAAGGTGACACGCCCGCATAACGTAGGGACAGCGTACACACCATGGTCCATAACCCGGCGGATTCCAAGATCTGGCAAGTAGATTGTGTGGTCGTAAATCAGCTACAGATTTTGTCATCAGCTGATATTAGGAATAGGCAAATTTAAAAAACATAAAGAACAAAAAAATAGTTAAGTGAGGTATTCAATTATATCGCGCTTTATTTTCAATATATTACAAATACATCTATAACAGAGTAACCCAAATATTCATTTTCTGTACACAATTGTGCTACAAAAACAATAAAAAAAAACTCACACCGACGCTTGTTCTCTTCTATTTCAGTTTGATTTCAGTCGTTAATTGAGTGTTAATGAGTGAACATGTGCGGATGCTTACTGCTTTTTTTCAGCTTTATTGTTTTTTCAGCTTTGATTTAATTTCAAAATAAACCAGCAAACAAAATAGTATAATGGACGACAGAAATTTTTGTTTTGTCATTAAAAATGCTTTTGCTAACATGAAATGCATTTTATGCTACCAAACATTTAAAACAAAGAAAATATTTTCAATTAAAAGGCATTTTGACCTTTTTCACAAAGAAATAAATAAATTAAAAGATCGAAAAAAGGAAAATGTTTTTTCTTGAGCAAAAAAACCTTTATATGCAAAAAATTAAAGAATGCGTTCTGCAAGAAGAGCAAAATGAGGAAATTTTGCAAAATAAAAAATTAAAAATTGAGATTTCAAGCCAAATAAGCTTGGAAATCGCTCACAAAAAACTTTTCAAACGTTAAATTATAGAACAGATTTCATAAAGTCAATTCCCTTGTCACCCCAAACTGTGGCTAGGCGTATTGCCCAAATAGGAAATTCGGTGGAGTCTTCTATTAAAGAAAAATTGATAAATTGTAAATTTCTTAGATGAAAGTACAGATATCAAGGATTTTTGTCAACTGGTTGTCTGTGTAAGATGCATTGATGAACATTTTAATGTTTTTGAATCAATGTTGACATTGGAAACCTTTTATGGACATGTAACTGGAAGTTGTAAACGATAAAGTTGTAAACGATAAACTTTTTTCAATTGTTGATGTAAACAAAATTGTCGGAGTCTGCACAGACGGGGCAAATGTCATGGTAGAAAAAAACACAGGTTTGATAGGTAATATGAAAAAAAGTGGAATGGCAATGCAAAACTTTCACTGCATTATCCATCAAGCCGCGTTTGCGTCTAAATTTATTACTCAAGACTCTACTATAAGAGGAGGACACATTGCCCTCACTCATCGAAAATTTGTAAAATTTCTAACATCTAAAAATGCAGCTTTCAATGATCTTAAAATGCTCACTGAGGTACGTTGGCTCAGTCGTGGCGACTGTCTTAACCGGCTATATGATTTAAAAGAGGAAGTCTTAGAGTTTTTGGAAAAAGAAAATATCGATGAGCCGGCAAAAATTTTTTTAAAAGATACACAATTCATATCAGATCTAGCTTTTCTAGCTGATACAACTTCTTTGCTTAATGATTTCAACTTAGAGCTTCAAGGAAAAGGTAAGAATATATCTGATATTTGTAAAATTTTATTTAATTTTAAAACAAAACTTTTTCTTATACTTTGCCAAATTAAGTCAGATGACTTTTCCAGTTTTAAAAAAATATCTCTATTGCGCGAATCGCTGTGCGATGATGCGAAAACTAAGCGAGTTGAGATTTTTGGTACACTGCTCAACAGTTTTGAAGACAGGTTTGCAGATTTTAAGAGTATTCAACTGCAGTTGGATTTATTTAATAACCCTTATAACTGTGATGTTACTCAATATGAGTTCGATATACAATCAGAAATTATATTTCTTCGAACCGAAGTCCAAGCTCCGGGAAAAATGGGAATATAATTCTGGAAAAATCTAAATGATTTCGATTTTCCAGAGTTAAAAAGAAATGCTTTGAAATTGCTATTCTTTTTTCCTTCTACATATTGCTGCGAACAAATTTTTTCCGACTTAAAATTTATTTGTTCCAAGCAGAGAAATAAATTAAGTTCTTCAAATTTAAAACATATTTTGTTAATAAGAAATTGTTACAAAATCTTAAGTTTGGAAAACTTAATTTATAATGCCTAAATACACTTAGTTTTTTAAGTTTTAATTGTAAATTAAACTCGACCAATCAAAAAATTGCCTAATTCTGTAAAAACTGAGGCATATTTTGTATTTAATTTTATTAACTTCTTCTAAACTTCATTTCCATTTTGCTTTTAAAAGTAAAATTCATTACATTTGTAATGCTTACTTTTGTGTTTGCTGGGCAATATTGTCTTATCCAATACAGACGCATTTCATTTATTGAGAGTTTTTGGATAACTCTGATCTATAATATTAATAGGGTAGGCGATTTTAACTAACCGATGTGTTGTTCTACCGTTTTATCCCGGTTTTAACCAAACGCATATTATTTGAAAGGTATTTCTGTTTGGCTGTTCACCAGATTTAAATTTTTTCCTTTATTTTGAGTAAATTGCATTGAAAGGTGCTACAAGCACATACATAAAATTATACATATGCTATGTGTGTGTTTTTTAAATTTGTTAAATTTGTGTTTGTTAATGAGTGTGTTATCTTCATTCACAATAATAATAAACCAAAAAAGTGTTGGTTTGTAAATTGGCTAAGTTCAAAAATAAAGTTGCCTAGAAATTGTAGTTACAATTAAAATCAACGAAATTGTGTAACACATTATAATCATGACCAGTTCTGCAGAAAGGGTAAGAATTAGCATAATTAGTCCTGAAATAGTCCAATGAAGCGGATTAAAATGTCTTGTGAAACTAGAAGGTATGTTAAAATTTAATTGAACCAACATGGTCCTCCTACTCTCAAGAGTTGGAAGTCTGGTGAGTCATCATAACTCCAACCTAAACCACGTACACGGAACAGAAAAAACTTTCTCTGCACAGACTCAATTGTATTGGCGTGAAGCTGATAATATGGATTCCATAATATTGGTGCATATTCCAAAATTGCTCTTACAAGTGCTGAATAAAGCTGTAACATATGGATCTGAAAACTACTTAGCCCATCTTTTAGCGAAAGCAAGAGTAGCTTTTGCTTTATTAATAATCATACTAATATGACCAATGAAGTCAAATTTCCATAGTACACATAAGACTAAAATAGTACACATACGATTAAGGTCCGATTATTTTCTGTTTTTGTTTTTGAAAGCCTTTAAATATAGTTTGACTATGACAAACAAGACACCCCTAATAATATGCAACATTATTAAAAAATTTATAACATATTTTTTTTTTTTTGATTAGTTAAATGTGGGATTATTAATTTTAGATGTACATTAACAAAGACGTTATCATCTATCAGTTTCAAATCTTACTTTTAGGTCTCGAAAAGTGAAATACGTTTTCAGGGCCTTTCTAAAAATTTAAGAAATAGTTAAGATTTTTTAAAGACAATTGCTTAAAATTTACAGAAAAAAGAATATGAGGTGGAAGAGTGTTATCTTAACTAGAATATTATTACCATTATACAATTCACAATGTCATTTCATTGTTATTGTTACAATTTCCTAACAAACAATACAAGATAGCTAGAACGACATTGAATTTTATTTAAAAAAAAAGCATATATTTTTAAAGGCATCCCACGTTGACATTTTTAACTATCACAAATGGAATGGCAACCCAACACATTACCTTCTATAAAGGACGTAAAAAATATGCTAATATTATTGGTAGGCAGCTATAAAATTCGATAAGCTAAAGATATTTTTCCAAAGAACTGCTCTAAACTTTAATACCTAAATAACTTGATAAAATTGATTGAATACCATAATACGTAATCAAATTTGGCATACATTTTAAAGGGTTGCAAAATCTTTCGACATTGTTTAAGGGTGAACTTTATTTATGGATTTCTAAAACCTTTAAATGCCAAATTAAAGCCCATAATCAAAAGTTATAATTTTTGGTTATAGTTATAATCATTTTATGTAGGATTTCAAGCTGCAGGCTTTTAAAATCTAAATACTATAATTAGGAGAAAATACAATTGACATACATATATAATTTTGTATAAGAGACACAACACATACAATAAATGATAACACGTGACCAAAAAAAAAAAAAACTAAAACAAGTTACATAAATATCTAAATGCACTGCCTGCCTATATGATGAAAGTCTTAAGAATTTTGAAGTCACAAAAGAAATAAACTACATTCCTTTGCCAACTTTATTCATTTTGATTAAAATCATTTACACATTGTTAGCACCTCATAAAACTAACATCAATCTTTTGTGAGGCTTAAAAGAAACCAGAAAAAAGAAAACTAGAAACATCTTCACGAGTAAAGCCTTAGAAATTTACAAAACTTTTCGTTTCATTATGATTTCTAAGATTGACAGTTGATATATAAAATTGTTTTTATAAGAATACACATCCTCTACTTATATGATCTCTTTCTTATGGCAGTATGTTTCAATTTTTTTTTTTTGTATCATAGAATTTGAAATCAAGTTTTTTTTTTTGTTGCCTTTTTAATTAGGGGTTGTTTGATTTACAAGGTTTCTTGTACTAGTACAACTAACTCAAAACATACATTCGTATCTAAATTACTTTGATAAAGAATTCCAATTAGAAATTTTTATATGAGTATAACAACTTCCCTTAGCGCTTCAGAAAGCCATGTAATTTTCATGCGACACGTGTGCGTAAAAGTTGAAAGTAGAAAGTGCCGCCACAGCCTGTGCTATCACAACTAAATTAAAGTTTCGCTTTATTTTCTGTTTTGTTTTATTATTATTATAACAAGACTCTGCTGCCGTTAATGGTGTATATGGAAAGAAAAGGGTTGTTTTAGTGCTGGAAATGAAATAATTTAAATGTTGCATGGTAAAATTAATGTTTTATTACTTTATTAAAAGGTTCTTGTATTAAGTAGAGTCTCTATTTGGTTATAGAGAAGGAAAAACGATGAATTGGAAAAACGCGGCTAAAAGCTAAATATTAGTCTAAGCTACCACGATTTATATCCTAAAATGATAGTTAAACTTCATAAAAGATTTAGGTTTGTTTGTCAGTAATTGTTTTTAAAAAAGTTTTTTTAACAATAAAGGCGGGTAAAAAATTATAGTCGGTGTAAACCGACTACGCGATACCCTATACAATTGTTTTGAGACCCTATCACTTCGATATAGAAAATAAGTATGAACCAAATTTGTTCATTGTTATTAATTTTTTGGCTGCAGATATGAAAAAGTTCATATCGGATGCTATTTTTATATGGGGGCTAGGTCGAAATCTGGACCTATCCTGACCATATTTGGTAGGGTCACTTATATTTTAAAAAATTATATACAAACTAAATATGAGAAAAATCTGTTGCAATATTTTTGTTTTTTGATAGATTTAAGTGACGGCAAGCAGCTTTATATGGGGCCTATGACTAAAAATTGTTCTATAGGGACTATTTTTGGCCTAAGAATTAATGGATGTAATAAATACATACAAACCAAATTTGACTGAGATATAGATGATAATTTGGATCTTATGGCAATTTATGTCGATTTCATAGGGGTCGTTTGTATGGGGACTAGGTCCGAACATGCCGTTCATCCTATGGCCGGCAAAAGCTTATATACCAAATTTCATCAAAATATATTTATATTGGCGACCTGTAGTTTGATTAAAAGGTTTACATGGACACACAGACGGTCAGACGGAAGGACGGACATCGCTAAATCGACTCAGAAAGTGGTTCTGAGTCGATCGGTATAAAAAAGATCGGTCTATGTCAAATAATTTTGGTAGTTACAAACAGCAGCACAAAGTCATTATACCCAAACCACATGGTAGTGTAGGGTATAAAAATGTATAATATTTTCCAAAAGTAATATTTTAATATTTTTATATTTATTAGTTATTATTTCATTAATAAATAAATGCTCCTTCCTTAGAAATCCACTAATAATGTTTTTCATTAATTCAATGAATTTTTTTTTTTATAAATTTTTGGCAAATATCATTAAATAAATATTCACAAAATTAACAACACTTTTCACAAAATTCATAAAAGGCATCATAAACATTATTAACTTTTCACAATGAAGAAGAAAGTTTTCATAAATTTCATGATATTTAATAAAATTTCTTTAAATTAATGTATTGAAATTTTTATGACAACTCCAACGAATTTAATGAAAATTTACATATGCTTTATGAATATTTAATAACTTATTTGACAAAAGTTCATAAATTTAATTGATGAAAATTTTAATTAAGTTAATGCATTTTTTTTTAACGATTTTATGAAACTTTTCAAAAGTTTTTTTCGAAAAAACTATTTACTATTTCAATTGAATCTCATGGAAATTCCAATAAATAAAAAATTTCTTAAATTTATGAAATTTTTCATTAAAAGTGTCATAAATTTAATGAAATTTTTCATATTTCAAATGAATATTTAATACAGTTTTGTAACAAATCATTTCTAACACTAATATTGAAAAAATGTATAAAATATTTTTGATGAAATTTCGAAGTAAATTGATGGAAAAAATTGTTCACTATAAATTTAATGAAAAATTTATTTTAAAAATTGATACAATTTATGAAACTTTTCGTTAAAATTATGAAAACTTAGCTGAATGTAATGAAAAGCTTTAGAAATTAAAAAAAAAGTGCATTCGTTAGTAATAATAGCGCTTCGCTACGACCTACCGAGAGGTACTGTCATGTTTTTTTTTACGTAGTCAATTTTCCCTACGAAGTATGTATTGTGCAATGAAAATATTTTATTTCGTTTACTTTATATTGTTTTTATTTCAGTGCCTGCTAATATACAATATTTTCCGATGTGCAAACATCTGTACACTCAGGGGAGTAAAAGTCTAGTTCATAATACAATCACAAAAACAGAGTAAGACAAAAACGGTGTGAGGTATGATTGTATTGGTGAAAAGATTAGGAAGTGTTTGGAGATAAAATGAACTCACGATTTCATTAGGAAGTGTTTGGAGATAAAATGAGGAAGCGAATAGCGTTATAAAAACGTTTTGAAAAATGAAAAATTAAAAATGAAAAATGAAAAAACAAAAATCAAAAATGAAATATGAAAAAAAAAATAAATGAAAAATGAAAAAAAAAAAAATTGAAAAATAAAAAATGGAAAATAAAAAATGAAAAATGGAAAATTAAAAATAAAAAATGAAAAATGAAAAATAAAAATGAAAAACGAGAAATTAAAAATAAAAAATAAGAAATGAAAAATTAATAATTAAATAAAAAAAAAATAAAAAATTAAAAACGGAAAGTGAAAAATTGAAAATTAAAAATGAAAAATTCGAAATTAAAAATGAAAAATAAAACATGAAAAACTACAAATGAAAAACTAAAAATTAACTAGTTGAAATAATAAATAATAATAAATATTTTCATATTAGCAGAGCCGCTGCATTTGTCTGCTACAAGTGATACATAAATGACGCTTTCTGTTTGATTTTAAAAAAGTGCCATAAAAAAATCTTTAATTATAAGATGTTTACACATCCGCCCTGTGATCGGATTCAAATGATTTTTTGTTTTTCATTCGGTGCAACAATTATATATTTTTAGGAGATCCTACTCTAGAGCAAGGTACATATACATAGCTGCGCATGATAAGAATACGGATTTTTCAAATTAAATCTCGCAACACTTGAATTTAGAATATAATTTGGCAATATTTCATTTTAGCGATTTTCGATTTTGGCGATTTTTGATTTTAGCGAGTTTTGATTTTGCCCATTTATGATTTTGAACATTTTTGTTTTATGCGATTTTTTAATTTGGCGATTCTGCCCAAGTTTCAAGAAGATCGCTTTCGTGGTACTTTATATTTTTGTATGGAATTTCCACACCCACTAATCCCATACCGCCCATTTTTTCCGGACTACTCTCACTAATATCTGATGGACTAGTGCTAAGTATCGAGGCTTTCCCTTTTTATAGTACACCAGTTATATGATACTATATATTTACTTTGTATGGGCGGTGCTACACCCACTGCTCCGATCTCGCTTCGATTAATCACATATTTAACCCATGGGCTCAAGCAAAGTCACAAGGCTCTCAGTTCTACAGTACTCCAGATATATGTAATTTAATACTGACTTTGTTTGGGGCCTGCCATACCCCTTGGTGTGATCCCGCCAATTTTTTGTTCGACAACTCATACTAATATCTGATGGGAGCATGCAGTGTCTTAAGGCTTTCCATTTTGTATTACACCAGTTATATGATATTATACATTAACTTTTTATTGGCGGTGCCAGGCCCACTGGTCCGATCACGCTCATTTTGTGTTCGACTAATCACATGAAAATTTATGGGCTCAAGCTTAGTCCCAAAGCTCTTACTATTTCAGTTCTCCAGATATATGGCATTTTATATTTACTTTGTACTTGAATTGCCATGCCCATTGATCCAACACTGCCCATTTTTTGTTCAACTACTCAAATTAATAATAGATGTCCTCAGACAAATTTGCAAATTGGTAAACGACACGTAAGAAGTGGCACATTTTTGGTAACTCTGAGTCAAAACTTGAACAGATATGTTGCTAATGCTCGAGAAAATGTTGAATATAAGTTTAGAATCCACAAGAAAGCAATATACAGTTGCGGCAAAAGAAGTCATTTGTTACAACGGGCTTTATAAATACGTGAATTTGTATTAAGGAGTGTTTGGAAAAAGACTCCTTACTTTGAGAAGTCAACACAAGGTGTCTACAAATTTTTAGCTTGATTTGGTAACCATTCACTACGGTAAGAAACCTTTGTGTTGTACAAGAATAATAATGTTGTTTGTACCAATGGAGGTAAATCGTCCAAACTGTCTGGACCTTCGGTCAGTATATTGATATTGCGATCTTACGAAAACGGAGTAGAAGAGCACAAAAGGGGTGTCTCAAAATGTGGAAGATATTAAACGGAGATGGACTGTCTGTACCAAAAGAAATGAAAGAAACCACTAAAAAATCCGTAAAAGATCGTAACTTCCTATGTAGCGATTAGAACTACAGAAGTTATCTTTTTTGAAAGCTTTGAATTAATTTCAATTTAATAAAAAAAATTAAAAGTCTAGGTTCAATGGTTTCCTTATGTATGTTAAAATTTTTTCGACCTCACTCCTTATTTATGAGTAGACTGGCTAAAGTGTAAGTAAATTTTTATATGCATTAAGAAATTGTTTTTTACTGTTATGAAAAAAACTAATTTAAAATAAAATACATTTTTTAAAAATGTTTATTAAATAATCGTTTTTGATTTTGTTAAAAAAAAAAACTTTTTTTTTTGTCGTAATTCAATCAAGAAAAATTCTCTGATACTAATGAATTTGATCATAGAATATACGAAAAGTTTCAGATAATTTATGAAGGGACGAGATTCCTTAATAAAATAAATTTTTTAAAAATGTTTTTTAAAAAATCGTTTTTGATTTTGTTAAAAAAAAATTTTTTTTTGTCGTAATTCAATCAAGAAAAATTCTCTGATATTAATGAATTTGAACATAGAATATATGCAAAAGTTTCAGAACATTTATGAAGGGACTAGATTTAGTATATGTAAACCAAATTTGGGAAAAAACTGTACAATAAATTTTATATTTGATAGAATTAAGTGAAAATCGGGAAGCAGCTTCATATAGGTGCTATGACAAAGAATTGCCATATGCGGTTTATTTATGGACAACTGATAAATGGATGTAATAAAGATACACAAACCCAATTTGACCGAGATCTATATGATAATTTTGATCTTATGGCAATTTAAGTCGATTTCATAGGGGTCATTTGTATCGTGACTAGGTCTGAACATGGACCGAATTTCACCAATTTCATAAATATAAATACTTATATACCAAATTTCATCAAAATGTATTCATATTTGCGACCTGTAGTTTCATTACAAGGTTTACATGGACACACAGACGACTCAGATAGTGATTCTGATTCGATCGGTATAATAAAAGATGGGTCTAGGACAAATATTTTTGGTAGTTACAAACAGCAGCACAAAGTCATTATACTCAAACAACATAGTGGTATAGGGTATAAGAAATGTTTATTAGTAACTACAAATTTAAATGGTATTAGAAATTAAAATAAAAGTACCGGCAACTGTATTAAAATGGTAACCGTAGCCAAAATTGGTTATAACATTGAGTTTAAACCACAGGCGGCTGTACCGAATTTAACACTCTTATTTGTTTTAATTTATTTTTCACAAATCTGCTTTACAAATATATAAAATAATATCAACTCGTAATCGTATATTATTAAAATGTAAATAAATATAAAAAACTTAAACCTTATCACCCTAATTTTGTTATCACCCCAATAATTACATTGAATCAAACTAAAAATAATAATAATAATAATTCTATCTTACCTTTATTGAATTTGTATTTATGTATGTTGTTTAACTGCATAATTTGATGTAGTATCAAAGGTACTCGTTTCATTTTCGGCAATACACTATTTACTCTCCTTATCCTCGCCCTCTCCTTAACACTAACATTTATTTCAAATACATCTTGATATTACTCTCCTCCACCTTACTCACAACTTTAAAGGAGCGTTATTCTCATTACACTAATAACAAGACTTAACATTCCATTAATAAAAAAAAATACATAAAAAGCACACAAAAGCAAGAAAAAACAAACCGAAATGCAAGCAGCGCTGCTAATTGGGCCTTTACCAATGCATATTTTAATTTATAGATTTACTTTATGTATTTTTTATATATATTTTTTTGTAAAATAGCACATCTTGAAATGCGTAATCTTGTGCTACAAATTAACAACTTAAAAAATATAAACCTTTTGTATAACAATAACAAAAAACACACACACAAAACACTAATATTTCCTCTATGTTAATTTCATCACACTTTTATATTTACAACACAAATTTTTATTAACTATTTATATAACACTTTATATATATAACGCTTTAATTGTTTGTTTAGTTAATATGTGTATCATTTGGTTTTAAGTTAATTCGTTTACGTACATATATTCCCGTCAACATGCGCACGCACCGGTCACTTAATAAATACTGATCAACGCAACCTACAACCTATTAACCTAAGCTGATTAGTATAAAGAAATATCAATTAGCAAATTAGCAAGCAATGATTAATGGAAGTTGTTGTTAAAAATAGTAAAGAGAATATTCTAAGAGAAGAGATTTGCATCAGCTTAACTCATTAGTAGATAAATAGAGTAATTTATATATACTGGTTTCAGTGAAATTGCAACACATATTCTTATACTACACTGAACAAATTATACTGAACGATAAAATTTTAAAGCGTAATATCTCAAAACTACTTATATATTTTGAGTTTTTACAGTATTGCACTGGCAAGATGATATGTCTAACAAATAATAAATTTGTTTTATTATTATTTTTAATTTCATATAAAAAATAATGTAAATTCGAAAACAACATCATGTTATGTTCAGGTGACCAAAACAGTTATTTCTAGCCGACCGGATTGTCATATATCAGGTGGAAGCCCCATGGGAGTAAATTCTAATTGCATACCAACAATATACAAATTGGTCTCAGAAAAACAGATATAAACGATCAAATAAAAAAAAATGATTTTTCTTATAGTATTTTCAAATGGCCAAAACGGTTATTTCTAGCCGACCTAAATCCGGGTTGTCACATATCAGTTGAAAGCCCCATGGGAGTAGATTATAATAGCGAAACACTTATATTCAATTGCTTCTCAATTAAAGAATTTTTTATTGTGGTATCTTTACAATTTCAAACATTATCAACTATTTCACATATTTCCTAATTTTACCATGATAAATGGTTTATTTTCTGAATAAGCCATATGGCCTTTAGTTTTGAACAACTGATAAATGGATGTAATAAATACAGACAAGCCAAATTTGACCGACATTTATATGATAATTTGGATCTTATGGCAATTTAAGTAGATTTCATAGGGGTCATATGGATGGAGACTAGGTCAAATTTTAACAATTTCAATAGCTTTCATCCTATGGCCGATAAGAGCTTATATACCATATTTTATTAAAATATATTCATATTTGCGACCTGTATTTTGATTAAGAGGTTTACATAGATACACAGACTGACAGACGGACGAACGTACAGACGGAAGGACGGACATCGTTAATTCGACTCAGAAAGTGATTGTGAGTAGTTCGGTATAATAAAAGATGGGTCTTGGTCATTATACCACATAGTGGTATCTATAATATTAATAAGCTAGGCGATTTCTTGTGACCGATGTTTTGACCCACTATTTTACCAAACGTATATTATTTGAAAGGTATTTCTTTTTAGCCATTTTGAAGATTTACAGATTTTAAAATTTTTTCCTTTATTTTGAGTAAATTGCTTTTAAAGTTGCTACTAACACATACATAAAATTAAACAATGCTGTGTGTGTGTTTATTAAATTTGTTAATGTGTTTGTAATAAAAATGAGTTTGTTTTTTTGTGTTGATTTGTCAATTGGCTATAATTGATTAGCATATCTTTATTTAATGGAAAATAAAATTTCCTAGAATTTGCATTCGAATTTCGAGGGCTGGAATCTGTTAGTAGGGTATACATATGGGGGTTTCATGTCAAGTGCACCAACTTTTGAAACCGATGTCTTCCGATCGGGATGAAATTTTCACCAAGGTTAGTCCTATTGGATAGTAGCTTAGGCACAATTTTTTAATAAGATCGGTCCAGATCTCTCTGAGTTAGAGGGGATCAAAATTTGACATTTTGGCCAAACAGGTGTTTTTCTCATCCATGTAACTTACCTATTGTGCTTAGAGAATTTTCTCCCAAATAGTTTAGATAGCTATTTCTTCAATATTTCGGAAAAAAATACTTAAAAAAAAATACTTTTTTAGCATTTAAAGCATACTAAAGCATTTTTTTTTGCCTTTTTTTCAAAAAGTGCATTTTTTTTTTCATAAGAAAGCTTAGGATTTTTCCTTTAAGAGCTTTTTGCTCGCTTAGTGGGATGGGAGTGGGATATCTATCAAAATAAATGTTTTGTAACTCAAGACAACGGTTTTTAAATTTTTCACAAATGCACTATTTTGAATTTTTTCCTATTTGTGTCTAAAACCTTACAAATAAAACTTATACTGAGAAACTAGACAAATTAACCTTTCCGAAGGTATGTAACATACCTTCATAACATAACAGAAGAGAATGGTTATCTGTAACCTGAAAGTGTTATTTGCAACATTTCAATCTGAACACGAGGATGTTAGAATTGGCTTCACGAAATTAACCCAAATTTACCATGAAAATGTTAAACTGATGTTGAAGGAAATCAACTTAAAGTATTTAACAGATGATTCGGCAGAAGATTAACACGATTACCGCGATTGCCTTAAATTGACTATGTGTCCTAATGCAACAACTTCTTGCCACTTAGGTGATTGTACCAATTGCCCGAAAACCACATTCATCAAAGAAAATTTAATCAACTCTTTAGATCGAGAATATGTAGAGGAGGTCAAATTTGATTCTTGGATTTAGACTGACAGATGGCCATTGAAAACAATCATTTTAAATGTGGATGATTTTGTGGAAGAAATGTGTACAGGATTGCTAAACTTGAGAAACCATGACTTTTTAGTCAAAGAGCAATGGTCATTCTTCAAGGATTTGAAGATACATTTGAAGTCTGGTGAATTCGTTATTTCATATGATTTCGCAGAAAACTATAAATATGTTTTTAGGATGCCATACAAGCATTCCACTTCAATAACGACCAAGCAACTATATTCACAGTAGTTATTTACTACATCAAAGATGAAAAACTGGAACTCAAAAGTATGGCAATCATATCCGACGATTTAAAACATGATAGCGTTGCAGTTTATGAGTACCAGAAGAGAATACTAAAATTTCTAAAATCTAAATTTACACTAAAGAAGGTATACTACGTTTCGGACGGAGCTCGTCAACATTTTAAAAACAAAAGTAGCTTGACAAATCTTATGCCCATGAAAAAGATTTTGGAATGCCAGCTGAGTGGCATTTTCATCCTACTGCTCATGGTAAAGGAGCATGTGATGGTATTGGAGCAAACCTTAAAAGAAATGCAGCGAAGTATAGCCTCCAGTGCTCTCATCAAGATCGCATCTTAGGTGCGACTGCTTAATTCCATTGGGCAAAGAATTATTGTAAAGAAACTAAAATAGTTTTTAGTAGCAAAGAGGATCATCAGGAAACATTGAAAACACTAAAGAGCAGATTCGA
The DNA here is from genome assembly GCA_963682025.1 of Cordilura impudica. Taxonomy (NCBI): domain Eukaryota; kingdom Metazoa; phylum Arthropoda; class Insecta; order Diptera; family Scathophagidae; genus Cordilura; species Cordilura impudica. The sequence continues at coordinate 229,341,515 of OY821519.1, read as the reverse complement.
TGCTGCGGTAACAATCGATGGCACCGCTCAATACCATGCTTTTATACCGCTTGTCGATGGAAGACTCAAGTTGAAAAAGTTTTCTGCCTCTATTCAATGCGATTTCTTTCCAAAGACAACAAATAAACCAGCAGCGAAATCAACAGCTGAACCTAGTAACGCCAAGAAAGGATTGACAAAAATAAAGGCGACAAAAAAGCTGGATGAAAGGCTGGGTATTTAAAAATTTACAAGACTTAAATACTTCATCAGCTACAATAAATTAAGTATAAAAATAGTTGTGATATAAATGGATCTAATGCAATTAAGACTAAATTTTAATAAATTATTTATCTTTTTATTTTTAATATTATTATTATTATACATTAATTTAATTATTATTAAAAATAAATAAAAAATAATAATTTTTCAACATTTCTATAGAAAAAAAGCGATTTTTTTCCTGAGGTTAACATATTCTGGGTATTACAGTATCGAGGGTATAAAATTTTAGTTAGGTATGGTATATACCTTCAGAAAGTTTAGTTTGTCTAGTTTCTCAGTATAAGTTTTATTTGTAAGGTTTTACACACAAATAGGAAAAAATTCAAAATAGTGCATTTGTGAAAAATTTAAAAACCGTTGTCATGAGTTACAAAACATTTATTTTGATAGATATCCCACTCCCATCCCACTAAGCGACCAAAAAGCTCTTAAAGGAAAAATCCTAAGCTTTCTTATGAATAAAAAAAAAATTCACTTTTTGAATAAAAAAAGGCAAAAAATGCTTTAATTTAGCAAAAAAAAGTCTACAATTTTTTTTTTTTTTAAGTATTTTTTTCCGAAATATTGAATAAATAGCTATCTAAATTCTTTAGGAGAAAATTTTCTAAGAACAATAGGTAATAAGTTACATGGATGAGAAGAAACACCTGTTTGGCCAAAATGTCAAATTTTGATCCCCTCTAACTCAGAGACATCTAGACCGATCTTGTTGAAAAATTGTGTCTAAGCTACTATCCAATAGGACTAACGTTGGTGCAAATTTCATCCCGATCGGAAGACATCGGTTTCAAAAGTTGGTGCACTTGACATGAAATCCCCCATATATATTTTTTTAGGGTAATTCTATGAATGTTTTTATACCGCTATGTGATCAGGGTATAATGACTTTGTGCTGATGTTTATAACTGCTAAAGTATTTGACATGAACCCATGTTTTATTATACCGATTGACTCAGAGTCACTTTCTGAGTCGATTCAGCGATAGCCGTCTGTCCATCCGTAAACCTTGAAATCAAACTACAGGCCCCCATATAAAGCTCATTCCCAATCTGTACGTAAATCTATCCGAGAACAAAAATATTCCGCAGATTTTTCTAAAATTTCGTTTGTATATGTGTTTGCCAAATATAGTCAGAATTGGTCCATCTTTAACCTATTCCCCCATATAAATATAGCATTCGATATGAACTTTTTCCTGTCCGAAGCTTATTTTCTATAACTAATTAGTTGGACCTAAGAGATAGGGTCTCTAAGCGTATAGTTTAGGATATCGCATTGTCGGACTAGACCAACTATGATTTTCTTACTTGTTTTTTTTAGCGAAAATATTGATATAAAATGCCTTTATACTTTTGAAGAAAAAAAAATTTTTTTTCAAAAAATTATTTCATTCATATTGTAATTCAACCTAAGAATACTTTCATGAAACTAATAACTAATTTTCATAAAATTTATGAAAAGCTACATAATATTAATGAAGAGATTAAAATTTGAGTTATTCGTAAAATTCTTATTATAAATTATTATTTTTATTATTTGTAAAATGATTTTTTTTTTCATACAATTTATGAAACTTGTTATTTAATTTATCAAACTTTTCGTTTACTCTATAGTAGAAAATTAATTTTTTGATATATTCCAGGTTCCCATTTGACAGCCATGAACATTTACTTAGCTGTTATTCAAACCGTACAATCAGTCTCGCATTTTTACAAAATTGAAGCAACAATCAATTTTTAGTTTTTAGTTTATCTTTTGCACTTAATAAATCATTTCAAAAGTCTGCAATTATTGTATTTACAATGAAATTTTCACTTCATTTAATAACATTAACAATTTTCGTAATTTGATTTCATGTTCGTATTCCCTAATGCATGGTATACTATATACGTATATATGTTTATATAATTTTTTTCAGTATAAATACCACCACACTTTCAATGTACGAATACACTTGAACAATCATATCTTTAACAGTTTTATCTTAGGCTTTATACAACAGTTAAATGACGACGTTCAAAAACATCTTAAGTTGTTTTATTTATTAATGACTTCAGAAAGTGCAGATATAAGGACGACAGGCAACTGTAGTATTTTCAAGTAAGGGGCGGATTTTATGGATTCATATAACAACACAAATGTAAAGAAAATGAAAAGGTAAGTGCTTCTACTATGGTATGTCCTATAAATTTTATTTCTAAGTTAAAAATCTCTATGGGAGATTCAAACTCATACATGGTCTCATACATTAATAATAAAGTCTTGTATGTATGTAGTGAAAAAAGATATACCAGAAACTACAATAAACGCTAAAGTATTATACGAATTAGATAAGACGTCGCTATTGTAAAAGTGTATACCCCCACTCCGACAAAAACTCATACCTTTCAACTTTTATTTCTTAACCAAAAAAAAAAAGAAAAGAAAATTCCCAAATAACTGTAAAAGATACTGCTGTAACATGTTCAAGATTTTTATGGCTTGTCTTGATGTCAGTTAAGTTGCCTTTTTCCTTTTTCCAAAATAGAGGTACTGGCGTTGGGGTACATGTTTTGTTATATTTATGTTAACTAAACGCGCTTGCGATACTTGGCTTCTTTTATTATTTAATGGAGCTCAAAATGCATTTCGTTATTATTCTTTCCTAAAAGCATGCTATAGCGAATGAGCCTTATTCAGCGAAATGAAAGCGGAAAAAAAATCTCTTGTTCTTAAAGTCCCTGCTGTATGCTAAAGAAAATGCTGATGTGTGGTTTGGTTATATATATTTTGACTCGCTGCCTTCGTGTCTGTTGTATCTTTCGTATATGGCCAAAAGTCTTTAATAATTCATATATGAAAATGTGCGTTAAGAGATGTTTTAAATATGAATTGTACACAATGATAAGCAACGCAACAGCAGATGGAGGAGGACCATCTTCTTATAACGTTATTTTGTTTTATTCGTTTGTTTATGCATGGTGTTCTGTCGTAATGAGGTGAAATGTTATTTGCAAGGTCATAATATGAAATCGTTTATTAAAAGCATACACGTAAGGGTAGACATTTTTGGTAAAAGAAAAGCACTTTTACAAAATTAGATTAATTGAAATGGCATTTTATTTTGTTTGTAACACGATAATCTCGTTTGAATTTCTTATAAACTTAATGTATTAAAGGTACTTGCTGGTGAATATCCCTAGGGAGCTGGTTACATTAGCCCGTCTTGAAGAAAGTTTGTGAAAATCATTGAGCCAAACTTCTAAGAATTGTATTTTTGAGAGAGACTTAAGGTTTATTACATTTTTATATCATGTGAAAAACTAAGACTATTTTCGTCTTTGCTTTCATTTGATTAAAACCAATAATTCGATTAAGAGTTTTGTACTACCATGATAATGCGATCCAGATGTGAAGACTGATATAATTAATTATAAAATTTAAAGGTTTTTTAATTAATCGAATAAATCTAAAGTTATTCTAAAGAATTTTTTGTTTGATTAAAACGAATAAATCGATAAACGTATTCAATTTTAAAAATAAATTTAATAATTTCAGTATCTTGTAATTGCTTGAATAAATGTAAAATTCATAAAGCGTTTAAGATTTAAAAATTAATGTAGCTAATCGAACAGTTGCGATTAGCTAATCGCACAGTTGCACCAAGCATTCGGTACCCTTCGGTCAGTATGGAAATCTTCTGTCTTATCCAAGAACACTAAGATCGCTATCTTTAACGCTTGTGTCAAGTCTGTACTCCTCTATGCATGCGAGACGTGGAATACGACAGAACATGACGTAAACTCCCTACAAGTGTTTGTTAATCAATGTCTCCGAAGAATATTAAAAGTTTCTTGGCCTAATACCATATGTAATACGGAGCTCAGGAGACAAACATATTAGCGGCCAATCCATATTGATATTTTGAACCGCAAATGGCGCTGGATTGGTCACACGCTGCGTAGGTCAGATGACACAGCTAAAATTGCCATTGACTGGAACCCACAGGGTAGGGCACGAAGAGAAGGCAGACCGTTACACACCTGGCGTTGGCAACTGAACATCGAAGTCAGCCGTAGTGATCTAAGCTGGACAGAAGTCAAACTAATATCATCAAACCGAACCGTATGGAACAGATTCGTTGTGGCCCTTTGTTCCCAATAGGAACCACAGGACATAATATATAATCGAACAGTTGCATTTTTATTAATTACTCGAACACATTTAAAATCATTTGTAATAATAATAGTTAAGGAAATCTTGTGACCTCTTCTACGCTTTTATTTATCAACCGATTTTGACAAAAAATATACCATTTGAAAGGCATTTCTTTCTAGATGTGCACCATCTTTGCAAATGTGCACTTTTTTGCAGTACAAATTATTTAAAATTGCTACTAACGCATACATAAAACACATATAACTATGTGTGTGTGTTTATTAAATTTTTTAATGTATTTGCAAAAATACTAACTCAAAAGCCCTGTGCTAAATTGTGAATTGGCATACCTTTAGGTACTTATAAAAGTATTTATTAACAAACCCATTTATATATCTTCTGTGTGCTCAACATATAATTATAATGAAATTTAATGAATTTTATTTTTAAATTCACGATTTAATCAATTTTATTAAAATATTCATACATTTTTTATATATACATATACAGATAAAAGAAGAAAAAAAACATTGAAAGAAAAAAATTTTATGAAAAAAACAAATTTTTTTAGAATTTGCACTCGAATTTCGAGGGCTGGGTTATTCTAGTTCAAAATACTTTTATTCAAATAAAACATATAATTCCATTACGAAAATTATAATTACGCGCTAAAGGGATTTAACTGTAAAAATTAATAAATTGATCGAAAAATTTAAAATTTTTTTGATAATTCTTAAAAATTTTAAATTATTCGATTAACTTCTTTTGTTCGATTCCAGCTGCTCTACATAACTATTCAGACTAAAGAATAAATTTAACTTCTGGAATAATTAAATTTTAATAAATTTATTCGATTAAAACGAATATTTTGAGTAAGAATTTGCTCGGGAAACCAAATCAAATATAAAAATTAATTAAACATGCTTTTCCGAAAGAATAATTGGAGTAAAAGTTTTACTTGTTCGATTCAAATGTAAAAATTAATCGAATAATTTCGACATTTTTTAATTATTCAAGTCAATCATATGATTCAAAGAATAATTCGATTAAAAAAAAAATTATTTTCCAAAAAATACAATTAAAATTTTAAAATAAATAGAACTGATCGAATAATATCAACTATCTTTAATAATAATATTAATTGGCTAGGCGAAATTTTGTTACCGATGTTTTGTTCTACCGTTTTATCAAGATTTTGACCAAGCGTATATTATTTAAAAGTTATTTCTTTTTAGCTGTTCACCAGATTTACAGATTTTTAAATTTTTTTTCTTTATTTTGAGTAAATTGCATTTACTGTTGCTACTAAAAAGTATTGGTTTGTGAATTGACTAAGTTGAAAAATAAAGTTGCCTAGAAATTGCATTCGAATTTCGAGCACTGTAATCTGCTAGTATATACAAAACTTTTCGAGTGAATATTTTTGCTGGCTTAAAACGAGTAATACGAGTAAGATATTTTACTTGCTTAATAAAGAGAATAAAATTTAAAAATTATCCGAATTTATTTAAAATTTTTGTTGTCACTACTTTAGTTCGACTAAAACAAATAAGAGAAGTTAGAAACTATGCTCTATTAAGCGATTCAGATTTCAAAATTTATACAATGAATCGAATATAAGTTTTTAAATTAATAAAACAATTCTTCAATTAAATCGAACAAATTGTCAAATCGAAAGAAATGTATATCTGCTGGATATAGCTATTCAAATGTATAAAATTTTTGAATAAGTCGGACAATCGTAATAATATTTAATTATTCCATTAATTTTTGAACCATTAGAGTATATAATTTTATTCAATTAAAACGAATGTTTCGATTAAGAATTTAGTGCTTGCTTAGTAAGGTAATGCAAATTTAAAAATTATTAGCAATATTCGAATAATATCTATATTTTTGAATTATTCGAATAAATTTTCGCGTATATAATTTTGTTAGATTATAAAAAATAGTTCGTTTAAAAATTTTATACTAGCAATTTAGTGATTCAAATTCAAAAACTAATGGTATTTAATTGTTGGAATAAATGCGGAACTATTCAAATAAATACCTTTTTTCGATTTAAACGAATATATCGATTAAACAATTTAGATGTGAATAGTTTCTTCCTTTTTGGTTATTCGAAGAAACTTTAAATTATTAGAAGAATTACCTTCGTTCTATTAAAACGAATAGCTCGGGTACGAAATGTGTAACTGCGCAATAAAACAATTCAAATATTAAATTAATCGAATATATTTAATATTATCCGGGTTAACGGATCAATTAAACTGGATAAGTCGGGTAAGAAATTTATACTTGCTCGATATATCGTATCAAATTTAAAAAAATTTAATTTAAGCTTATGATATAATTTTCAATCCTAAGAATAAATTTTAAATTATGCTTTATTCCTGCTAATAAAGCCATTAAAATATCGAATATATTTATTTATTTTAAATCAGTAAAAGTCGTATTTGCTAATTAAATTGATAGCATTAATCAAATAGTTTAATTATTATAAATTATTCGAATGCGTTTAGAATTATTTGAGTATATTCTTTTGTATTCGAACAACGAAAAATTCATTTTAAAAGTTACAATTGCTCCATTAAGTGATTCGAATTAAAAAATGTTTAAGTTAAACGAATAATTTCAATTTATTTAACTATTTTAATATATGATTTTTTTTTGCCAACCTTTTTTAACTAATTTTGTTGTAATATATTTTTATTTTAATATATTTAAAATTAATCGAATAAATATTTTTATTTGCTTAAACTGAATAGTGCGACTAAGAAATTTATACTTGCTAGATAAACTGCCTCAAATTTAAAAATAATAGAATTAATTGAGTAATTTAATCTTCATTATTTATTCGAATAAATTTCAAATTATTCCAGAAAACGCTTGTTCTAATTTAACGCAAATCCCCAATATGTTTAGAGAAAGTAAGATTTTTAAAGCTTAAATGTTGAATGGTTAGTTAATTAGAACAAGTAAGAAAATTAAAGTCGGTCTAGCCCGACTATACGATACCCTATACCATGGTTAAGAGACCCTATCTCTTCGGTCCAACTAATTGGATATAGCAATTTTTTATTAATTTTTTCGCTGCAGATATGAAAAAGTTCATATCGGATACTATATTTAAATGGGGACGAGGTCGAAAAATGGCCCGATCCGGACCATAATTGGTAAAGTCACTTGAACTTTGAAAAAATATACACGAACCAAAGTAGAAAAAAATCTGTGCAATATTTTTGTTTTTTGATAGATTTAAGTGAAGATCGGGAAGCAGCTCTATATGGGGCCTATGACTAAGAATTTTCCTGTAGGGAGTATTTTTGAGCTACTGATTAATGGATGTAATAAACACATACAAACCCAATTTGACTGAGATCTAGATGATAATTTGGAACTTATGGCAATTTATGTAGATTTCATGGGGGTCATTTGTATGGGGGCTAGGTCCGAACATGGACGGATTATCACAAATTTCAATAGCGTTCATCCCATGGACGATAGAAGCTTATACACAAAATTTCATTAAAATATATACATATGTCCGACCTGTAGTTTGATTACAAGCTTTACATGGACACACAGACGGACGGACGGACGGACATTGCTATTTCGACTCAAAAAGTGATTCTGAGTCGTTCGGTATAATTAAAGATGGGTCTAGGATGAATATTTTTGGTTGTTACAAACAGCAGCACAAAGTCCTTATACCCAAACCACATAGTGGTATAGGGTATAAAAAAGTCATATGAGTCCGATCACAGGGGAGATGTGGAAACATTTAGTAATTAAAGTTTTTTTATGGCACTTTTTTAAAATCAAACAGAAAGCGTTATCTACGTATCACTTATAGCAACCAACTGCAGGAGCTCTGCTAATATAAAAATTATTATAATAATTATTATAATTATTATTGTTTATTATTTCAATCGGTTAATTTTTAATTTTTCGTTTTTTATTTTATACTTTTAATTTTTCGTCTTTCATTTTTCATTTTCCATTTTTTATTTTTCATTTTTTCATTTTTAGTTTCTTATTTTTATTCTTAATTTTTTATTTTTCATTTTTCATTTTTTATTTTTCATTTTTAATTTTTTATTTTTCGTTTTTAATTGTTTTTCATTTTTTTTTTTTCATTTTGTATTTCTCATTTTTTTTTTATTTTGCGTTTTTTATTTTTTATTTTTTATTTTTAATTTTTAATTTTTAATTTTTTATTTTTCATTTTTTATTTTTCGTTTTTCATTTTTTATTTTTATTTTTAATTTTTAATTTTTTATTTTTTATATTTTATTTTTTCTTATTTATTTTTTATTTTTTAGTTTTTATTTTTTATTTTTTATTTTTTATTTTTTATTTTTTATTTTTTATTTTTTATTTTTTATTTTTTATTTTTTATTTTTTATTTTTTATTTTTTATTTTTTATTTTTTATTTTTTATTTTTTATTTTTTATTTTTTATTTTTTATTTTTAATTTTTAATTTTTAATTTTTAATTTTTAATTTTTAATTTTTAATTTTTAATTTTTAATTTTTAATTTTTAATTTTTAATTTTTAATTTTTAATTTTTAATTTTTAATTTTTAATTTTTAATTTTTAATTTTTAATTTTTAATTTTTAATTTTTAATTTTTAATTTTTAATTTTTAAATTTAATTTTTAATTTTTAATTTTTAATTTTTAATTTTTAATTTTTAATTTTTAATTTTTAATTTTTAATTTTTAATTTTTAATTTTTAATTTTTAATTTTTAATTTTTAATTTTTAATTTTTAATTTTTAATTTTTAATTTTTAATTTTTAATTTTTAATTTTTAATTTTTAATTTTTAATTTTTAATTTTTAATTTTTAATTTTTAATTTTTAATTTTTAATTTTTAATTTTTAATTTTTAATTTTTAATTTTTAATTTTTAATTTTTAATTTTTAATTTTTAATTTTTAATTTTTAATTTTTAATTTTTAATTTTTAATTTTTAATTTTTTATTTTTCATTGTCATTTCTCGTGTTTTATTTTTTTTTTTTAATTTTCCATTTCTTTTTTTTCATTTTTCATGTTTTATTTTTCATTTTTCATTTCTTATTTTTAATTTTTGCATTTTTAAACAGGTTATTACATATCATAATTTTTTCACCAATACAATCATGTCACACCGATATTTTCTTACGGTCACATGTTGCGCTGATATTTTCTTACGCTCACATGTTACGCTGTTTTTGTGATTGTAATGTGAAATTGATGTTTACACATCAAAAAAAATTAGTATAGGTTTTAAAACAACCAACAGTGAAAAGCATCACTAAAGAATCACCATTGAAAGAATTATTTGTTTATCTATTCATGACCGTCTATTGATCCTGTAAGTCTGCATTAGTTTTTCAGTTTATAGGAATTTTCTTTAGAGATTCATTGAGAATTGTCTTATATATTAAATTCCTCTGAATTTAAGAATCTATGGAGCTTCCAAAATGATATCTTTCTTTTAAAATGTCCTATCTTTTTGAGGATTTATAACATCATAACATTACGTTGGAACAACAAAACGAATGTTGGGGACAAGAATTGTTGAACATAAGGCGGACATAAGCAAACAGAGAGAAACTACAGCACTTGCTCAGCATGTGGAAGACAGTAAACAAATGATAAATTTTGACAAAATTAAAATACTTGACACATTAGAATGTTTACGCATACAACAGCGATTAGAATATGCGATAAACACAAGAGAGGATAAAGACAACACTAAGCTGCAATATTCGGTTGCAATAAATTAGAAAAATAGTTAAAGTTCTATGATACTATCATTAAGATTAATTTGTTACATCTCTGTACTATGTTGTTATTATTTATTTATTTGTTTTATTTATTTATATTTTCTGTGTCGTGGAGTTTATTTTTTTAGATATATAAATAATTATAATCGCAATGATGTAATATAGAATCGTAAGTTGATCTGTGATACTAGCATTAATTTCATTTTATAATAATAATTAAAAAATTTTGCTTTATGTTTATTTTGTTTTGTCGCCAGATATAAATATAAAAATACTCCTCAAGAAGTCTGAAAAGAGCAGACGAAATGTTGAGTAACAATGAAAATTAATTGATTTTTATTTACACAAAAATTGGCCATCATTAGCCCGCTTTTCGCTTTAATAATTACTGAATCTATTTCACTAAGTGTCACTTTAAATCTAGGAGATGACTAACGGATTTTTAAATAAGTTTGAATCATTAAAATAATTATTTCCATTTTTAAATTAGTGTCATAAATGATAATTCGTTGATTATTTTTCAACGGCTTACAAAACGAATGCTTGGAAAGAGGACAGAGCCTCAAAGTAAAAACTCTCTTATGTGTAGTAAATAAAAATTAATCATTTCCAGATGATAAGTCATGTTATTTACAGTTAAAACAAAGTGGGCTACTAGTATTATTAAAAATTATTAATATCTAGAAAAAATATGCATTAACTCCGTTTGTTGGTGTGAATGTACTTATGACCTTTTCTTTGGTATTTTTAAAACCCTTCTTCTACATAAACACTAGAACTCTGGAGTCATGTTTTAATAAAGTATAAAAAACAGCACGCAAATGGCACAATAAGAGCTTATTTTTATTTTTATTTATTTCTTCACGTGAAATTGTATATTACTTAATCGCAAACATATTTTGCGTAATACGCAAGTTTTTTTTCCGTTCCTTAAGTATACGCCATTCTTAGCTGTAGTTGTATGCGTAGGGTTTCCCCCATTTGTGTTTGTGAAAATGAATGTAATTTAAAAATTGCATTCCATGCTGTCGCTTTTCATTTAGAACTTTGATATATGAGTTGAACAATTGCAGAAGGTTACAAATAACATATATCACAAGATATGAGTTAGTAGAAAACGAAGAAGAAGCAGAAGAAAAAATATATTAAAGGGGATATAAATATATATTTATTAATGTCGTTGTTTGACGTAAGGAACACAACAAGGATACGGTTGACTATATCTTGGTTACTTATGAGTGCCCCAATAGCATTAATTTTGCAAAGATAAAAACTCCTTGGCAAGAATATGCTACTGGTTGCTTGCTGAGCATGGTATATAAAAAATAGTATATATTAAGAAATTGTTTTTGAATTTTGTGTTGTTCATTTAAATGGTTTTTTTTTTGTTGCTTTCCATGTTCTTGTTTGCTTTCACAAGCAACAGTGCAGTGACACACTCTGACTGGAAGCTAAAATGACTGTTCATTTCGGTCTTATTAAAAGGATAAATGCCAATGAATTTTTTTATTTATGTATAACCCTCTAAAGTCCAGGAGGTAAATAAAATATGGAATTTTAAATACATTTACATTTTAAATTTTTCCTAGTGTTTCAACAAAACTTTTTTTTTTCATTTTTGCAACTCTTTTAGTGGCACGTGATTTCTTATTGATCAAAAAAATTTTGAAAATTTCTTTTATATTTTTTGGGGGGTCGTTATGGGATTTTTAAACTCGATTTCATGCAAAAAAGTAAAGTTATTAGACTCAGCATACCAAAAACATATGATCTAAAACCAATCCTTATTATAGCTATGTCGGTCTGTCTGTCCGTCCATTCGTCTGTGTGTTCATGTAAACATTTTTATTAAACTAATGGTCGGAAATATGAATATATTTTGATATATAAGCTATATAAGCTTTTTTCGGCCATATATTAAAAGTTTGTGTAATATTCAAAGTACGATTGTATGGACACTAGGATATTAAAAATTTAGAAAGTGCAACATTTTTGTTTTTTTTTCATAAAATTTAACTGTCAAATCCCAATTTTTAATGGCATTGTAAATTTATATTACGTTTTAATACCCTATACCATTCTGTGGTCAATGTGTAATTCGCTTGCGCTGATGTTTGTAACTAATAAAAATATTTTACCTAAATTCAGCTTTTCTTACACTGATCGCCTCATAATTTCTTTCTAAGTCGATTTAGCTATATCAGTCCGTTCACCTGTCTGTACGTCTGCCTGTCTCTCTGTCTGTCCGTCCGTCTGTCTCTCCGTGTGTCCATGTAAACTTTGTTATCAAACTACAGGTCATCTTTATTCTGATGAAAATCGGTATATAAGTATATGTGGGCCATGGGACGAACGATACTGAAATTGGTACATAACCGCTATGAGATCAACTTAAATTGTCGCAAGATCCAGATTATCACACATATATTGCTTATATTTGGTGTATGTATGTGTATTGTGCCCACTAACTAGTAATCCAAAAATACAACCTGTGAGAACATTTTCATTCATAGTCTTCGAGATTCCCAATCTTCACTTACTATAAATCAATCAAAATAACCTATTTCATAAAGACAAAGTTTTTATTAAAACACTTTCTTTCTTTATGCATGCGAGTTTTGAATCTCTCCGTGACTGCGCGTGACTATTTTAAAATTAATCTTTGGTCACAACAAGCCTATGGACAAAGTTTCAGATCAATCGGATGAGGGGAAATGGGGTCTCAATCACTCCGTGACTTGTGCGGGACTATGCGTGAGTGTGCGTGACTATTTTAGAATTAATCTATGGCCACAACAAGCCTATAGACAAAGTTTCAGATCAATCGGATGAGGGAAAATGACATTAAGATCACTCCGCGACTGTGCGTTACTATGAGTGAATGCGCGTAACTATGTCAAAGTTAATCTTTTTTCACAGCAAGTCTTTCGACCAAGTCTCAGATCGATCAGATAAGGGGAAATGGGTTTTAAATCACTCCGTAACTGTGCATGACTATGCGTGACTGTGCATGACTATGCGTGACTATGTCGAAGTTAATCTTTCTTTACAACAATTATATCGACCAAGTTTCAGATTGATTGGATGAGGGGAAATCCGTGACTGTGCGTAACTGTGCGTGACTAAGTCAAAGTTAATATTTTTTCACAGCAAGTGTATGGACCAAGTTTCAGATCGATCGAAAGAGGGGAAATGACATTTAGATCACTCCGTGACTGTGCTTGAAAATGCTTGACTATACGTGACTACCCCAGAATTAATCTGTAGTCACAACAAGGCTATCGGACATCGGACAGACAGAGAGTATGTGTTAAAAGAAAGAGTTTTAAAAAGAAAATATTCCACAAATTGTCTTAAATTTTGGTTTGTGATAAAATTAAGTAACTGTATTAGCGGCACTATCTAGTCTAGGAGTGAACTCCGTGATCATCTCACTGATTGGAAATCAGCTTGGCAACAGGCGGATAACGTCTAAATTGGGAACGACTCTAATATCCCGATTTGTGAACGGGGGAACGCCACAAGGAGGCGTTCTGTCACCACTTCTATGGAACTTAGCACTGAACTCAATGCTAGTTTCGTTGGATGGACAAGGCTGTAACGTTGTCGCCTATGCTGATGACGTGGCCATAGCCGTTAATAAGAAGTTTCTATCCACACTTAGAGATATTCTACAAAGGGCTCTCATGAGGCTATCTAGCTGGGCAAGTAGCTGCGGTCTGGGGGTAAATCCGACTAAAACAGAACTTGTTTTTTTCACGAGGAAGTACAAGATACCTTCCTTCGATCCGTTTTCTCTTGACGGTACTGAAATCGCCTTCTCTGATGGAGCCGTGTATCTTGGCGTATTCCTGGACAGGAAGCTGAACTTCAGACGTAACTTGGAGGAAAGGGCGAAGAAGGCGACTATAGCTTTATACTACTGCAAAAAGGCCATTGGTAAGCGATGAGGCTTCAGCCCAAAAATTTCTCACTGGGTCTACACAGCGGTGGTTCGTCCAATACTGCGGTACGGGGTCATCGTTTGGTGGCCTGCTCTAGAGAAGGCCTCAAATACCAACCTTCTTGAAAAGGTACAGAGAATGGCTTCCATGTGTATCACTGGTGCCATTCGTACTACACCTTCGGATGCCTTGAACATCCTCTTACACCTAATGCCGTTGGAAATATTAGGAAAGCAGTCGGCGGTCTCATCGACCATTCGACTAAGAAGTATACTACAATGGCGCGGTTATAATTGTGGCCATGGAGTGATCCTGACCGACAGGAACTTTCCACTGAACGTGGATTACACCACTCCGAGGATTACACCACCCTAATACCGACCAGGTAATCTTAGTCTGGGAGGATTCCAGGTAGCAGGCGTTCCATAAATTTCTAGACTGACGGATCGAAATTGTGTGGCCAAGTTGGTTTCGGGGTCTATTCAAAGGAGCTTGGACTAAATCTAGCTCGCAGGTTGCCAGACCACTGCAGCGTACATCAGGCGGAGTTACTGGCACTAAATGAAGTTGCTGACTGGTTGGGTCAGAATATTCTGTCTACAACCGCAGTCAACATCTACTCTGATAGTCAGGCCGCGGTAAAATCCTTGGAATCAATGTTCCTGAATACAGGAACCACCCTTAACTACAGCACGTCTTTAAATTAGATGGCCAAGCAATTTGACATCAGACTCATATGGGTCCCAGGGCAAAGAAACATACCAGGAAACTGTAAAGCTTATGAGCTGGCAAGACAGGGAACTACCTTACGGGTTCCAGCGGACTTGGAATGTGTTGGTACACCCCTGGAATCGTGCAAGCTGGAACTTCGGCTTCACACCACTGGAATGACGGATAATAGATGGGCTAATGGATCAACGTGTAAGATCGTGAAACAAATCTGGCCGGCTCTGAATCATAAGCGCACTAGTGCGCTACTATCACTACCCCGTGTGGAGATTTCAATAATAATTGTTGTCATCACTAGGAACTGCCTCATAGGGAGACACGCTGAACGCCTCAGGGTCTCGTCAAATGACTTCTGTCGTAGCTGCATGGATGTGGAGGAGGTAGAGAGCATAGAACACTTCCTTTGCTATTGCCCGGCGCTCTCCAGAACGAGACTTCGAACATTGGGATCGCCGTTTCTTCACGATATCTCTGATCTCTCAAAAGTGGAAATTTCACATATCAGGGGCTTCATCAAGAGCTCAAACTGGTTCTACGGTGGGGACTGAGGTGAACTCCTATTCGATCCGTAGTATCACAATGGACCCCAAAGTCTAAGAGTGCTTTTCCTTTGGATTGGCAGCCACTTCTAACCTAACCTAACCTAACCTAAGTAACTGTACCAAATATAGCTCATTTTTTATCTAGTCCCCTATAAAAAAAAAAAGCATCAGACATTACGTTTTTCATATATGCGCAGCAAAAATTAATAACAATAATACTAAAATTTATATCTAGTTATTGCCTCAGCAATGTATCCTCACGCCACCGCGCAGAGGTATATGTATATCAGTTTGTCATACCGTTCCTAACGCATCGAACAATTAAAATGCGACTCCATATATATTCTTGACCTTGTAAGAACTCGGATCGATAGAACGATGTCCGTCTGTCCGTCTGCCCGTCCGTCTGTTGAAATCACGCACATCCACAAAATCAGATATTTTCGGGTAAGTTGGTAAATCGGGCATTATTGTGCCAAGATGTGTCCTAAATTATGGGAACACCTCTAAAAAAAAATATACAAATTCAGTGTGTTTCTTGTAATAATTTAGTATCAAGTTTATCAAACCCTTTCCTTTTTTAAAATATTTTGTTTACATCTATAAAATTAATGGGCTAGGCGATTTCTTGTGGCTGATGTTTTGTTCTACCAGTTTATCCCTCTTTTGATCAGGTATTTCGTTTTAGCCGTTTTGCAGATTTACAGATTTTTTAATTTTTTCCTTTATTTTGAGTAAATTGCATTTAAAGTTGCACTAAGCCATACATAAAATTATAAAATGCTATGTGTGTGTTTATGAAATTTGTTAATGTGTTTGTAATAAAAATAAGTTTGTTTTTTGTGTTCATTTTTGAATTGGCTATAATTTATTAGCATACTTTTAGGGTCTTTATTTAATGAAAAGATAAAATTTCCTAGAATTTGCGCTGGAATTTCGAGGGCTGGAATCTACTAGTTTATTATGAATAGCTCAATAAGTCAAGATATTAATGTAATCGTAAAACTTAGGTGGAGGGTATCCAAGATTCGACATAGCCGAATGGAACACTTTTATTTGTTTTAATTGCTTTTTTGTGTTTTATTTGCACAAAATGGGATAACTCGCTGCTGAAAATAACCTATTGTTCGCGGTGCAAATTATTAGTCTAAGGAGAACTTTGATGTCTTTAAAATTAAGAATTTAATACTCTTCTAGTTTAAAAAATTTATAATTCGAGATAAATAATAGCTGGTTATATCAGAAAATACATTAAATGCGTAACCTTTTTAAAATACATTTCAGTTGCAACTAATTTGTCTCTTGTTACAATAGGAGAATAATTTAAGAAATGAAAAACTCTAAAACAAAATTATTTTTTGCCTTTGCATAATCATGAGTTTTGTACTGGTACAAATGTGCAAATGTTATTATTTCCAATATTGGCAATTTCTCTAGTAACTGAGATTTGAACTTGGAAAATACTTAATTTGTTCTTACAAACTTATCAAAAAGCCACTTAAACTTATAATTTTTAGCGCAGATAATTTTTGTGAGTAGGTGGATACTGTTCAGATTTGATTTACCTGAATTTGTGGAAATAAAACATCAAAGAAAATATAGTAAGAAAAAAGATTTATATCATAATCAATTTTTTTTAATAAAAACGCCGTAAAACAATTTTTTAAAAGAAATCTCTAAAATCTTTTGGGCTATAAGACTTCATATTCAGCCTAAGGAGTCACAAGTAACTACAAAACCACTTAAATTGACATTTTTTTTATTTTTTTAAATGTGGATAATACGAAAGCTAAAATTTTTTATAAGAACACTGATATATTACATACATATAGAGACAAATAGCTATCTTAAATTATTTTATTTTCTTTTTGCACCTAAAGGGGTTAATCCCTTTGGTTCAGAATATTATTATAAAATAATGTAATACGTCTGTTATTCCATATATGACGGCACTTAAGCGTAATGCTGTAAGTAACTCTCTCAAGTACGTACAAGTATTTGTATATGAAGTATGTGCATAAATTTTTGCCCGTTTGTATACTGGGGGTGTTTTTTCTTATTTATTTATTTTTTATTTTTTAACTAAAAACAGACCAAGGAAACCTACCAACCAACAAATATAGAAATCATAAATAAATATGAACACAAGTTTTTTAATACCCCTACCACAGCTTTCGCAAAGTTGCCAAGAAAAAAGTCACAGAATTATATGGTTCATCATAATTTAATATGTGTGTGTGTGTGTTTATGTGCATAAAACAAGAAGAAGAAGAAGAAGAACGAGTATGTGGCCTGGCAAGTCATAAACATTACAATATTTTATATTTTAGAAGTGGCATCATCTTTATAAGATGACAAACGATGAAATATAGTATTCGAGTATATGGAATTGACTAAAGTGGAGTGGAGAGTTAAACAAAACAACAAAAACAACTGTTAAACAATAACGGAAGGATATGCTTTCATATTAACTGGGTAAAAATGTATAAATGTTTAAAGTGTATTAAAACGACAAGCAGTGGCAGGATATATTAAGACAAGTATTTTTAATTTACTTATTTGTACAAAAATTATAAAATTCCTGAACAGAACGAAAATAATGGGGAAGAATAAATCAAAAAAATAAATAAATAAAACAGGGGCAGGCCTTAGAAAGATGGATGTTCAAATTTTAGCGGTAATTAAGGGTACTGAAATTTGATTTGTTAGAGTATAGCGGTAAAAAGTGTTAAAAGATAAAAAATATATTTTTTATTTTTGTACTTTTAAGCAGCAAAAAAAGAGCAAGGTAATTGAAGCTGATTAGTTAAAGTCTATATATCACTTGAATTTAAGCTTTACAACTTAGATTTAGTTTAAAAACACGGTCTAGAAATAAGAACCCTAATAAGTCGCAGTGGAAATGTAAAACTAGTTTTACATGGAAATTCTCTCATCGCTGATACAATGAAATTCAGACAAATTATAGAACACCAAAAAATAAGTGGCCTTAACTTATCTTTAGGTTAAAAAAAAAGGTTCCAAAATACGGCCAACTTTTCATTTTTATTTTCAGACTTTTAATTTTTGATCCAAAGAACCCCAGCTATTTGGGTAAACGTTTTTATTAAATTAAAACCAATGCTTCGATTTAGAAATTTTACTTGCTCAATAAAGTAAAGCAAATTCAAAAATTTTTACTCGCAATTTGGCGATGCAAATTTAAAAATAGCTAATCGGCTTATTTCAACAGTATTCAGTTATTCGAATAAATCTGAAATTATTTTGGTAAATACTTTGTTCAATTTAAATGATTATTTCGATTAATTAGCTTTAATATATATATATATACATATCTATCATATTAATAGGCTAGGCGATTTCTTGTGACCGATGTTTTGTTCTACCGTTTTATCCCGATCTTGACCAAACGTATATTGTTTGAAATCAATTTCTTTTTAGCCGTTTTGCAGATTTTACAGATTTTTAATTTTTTTCCTTTATTTTGAGTAAATTGCATTTAAAGTTGCTACTAACACATACATAAAATTATTCATATGCTCTGTGTGTTTTATTAAATTTGTTAATGAGTTTGTTATCTTCGTTCACAATAATAATAAAACATAAAAGTTTTGGTTTGTGAATAGGCTAAGTTGAAAAATAAAACTGCCTAAAATTGCACTCGAATTTCGAGCGCTGGAATCTGCTAGTATATATAAATATATTAGGCTGGGTCAACTATTTTTACTCCATGGGTTCATTACGATTCTGGTACTATGGGCCATAACAAGTATATTGGCCCAACAACCATACCTCTAAAATCATTTTAGATCCTGCCAAAATTTCGATGAAGATATTCACATGATATTTTCCATAATACCCATTCAAATGTAAAAAAAAATTGTAGAAAACGTATATACCGGGAGTTTTTTGGGTCGGTAGATCTATTTTTCACATTTACCTTTACTCTTAACAGCCGCCAGGGAGCGTTTTCATGCATTTCTGTGGATTTTCTTTCACATTTTTGGGAAAAATTCATGAAATTTATTGCACACATCGACGAATATGTGACTTTTCAATATTTTAAAATAGCACAAAATATTCACCACTGAAAATTATGTGGGGTACCCATAGACGACCTATACCGATTTCATTCAATTTAAATAAAAAAAAATCAATAAGTGAATGAAAAAATAAAAATTCTATGAAAGAAATTATTTTAAAATTATTTAATTTTGCTATTTCTATTTTTCATAATTTTTGTGTAGATTTGCAAAAACATTAAGCAACATTCCAATATTCCTTTCAGCTTTTATGAAAGCCCCTCTTGCCAAATCGGTTAACTTCGCTTTTTAATTAATGAACATTTGTATGGCAAACAGCTCGACTGACGGCTAACTGCTTTTATTTAAAACAAATTTATCTAATAATAAGGAATAACACCATTAACACATATTTATTATTACAGAAGCACTTTGACATTATAATTTTCGTAACTAAGAAAGTGGAGTTAGACGATTTGAAAAGTTCAGTTTTCGCTGAAAAACGAAGCAAAAGTAAAATGAAACGATTTAAAATATCTATAATATTAATAGGCTAGGCGATTTCTTGTGACCGATGTTTTGTTCTACCATTTTATCCCGATTTTGACCAAATGTATATTATTTCAATGATATTTCTTTTTAGGTGTTCCCAAGATTTACAGATTTTTAAATTTTTTCCCTTATTTTGAGTAAATTGCATTTAAAATTGCTACTACCACATACATAAAATTGTACCTATGCTATGTGTATATGTGTGTTTAATAACTTTGACAATGTGTTTGTTAGTGAGGTTGTCATCTTCATTCACAATAATAATAAACCAAAAAAGTGTTGGTTTGTAAATTGGCTAAGTTGAAAGTTGCCTAGAAATTGCACTCGAATTTCGAGCGTTGGAATCTGCTAGTTAATTTTTAAGAAACTAGTGAGAGAAAATTCATTTCTAAATAAAAATTTTATGATATTGAAACTTTATTGGAGGTGGTACCTTATTGCAATTTTTATGATTTCTTTTTATTATTATTTTTATTTTTTATTTTTATTTTTATTTTTTTAAAGTTCAATTAATCAAAATTAATTATATGTGATTTGAATGGTGTTGACATTATGTAATTCCGTTTTTCTAGAACTAAAAAATTATGTAAAATTTAAAACGAAAACAATCTGTGAAAATCGTTAACATTATTAAAGAAATTTTATACAAGTGTTGTGGTATGTAATAAATAATTGGGTAAAGTAAATATATTGAAGGCTGATATGTGATCTTTAAAATAAGCTACTAACCATGCAAATTGGCTTTAGCAATGTAAACGTATTTTTTAAGTTCAAATTTCTTGAAACGCATTAGTTTTTGGCAGAGATCAAATTTATGAAGCTTATGAAACAAAAATCTCTTTACCTGAAACCTTCGTTTCTGGTTCAAAACTTTATGAATTTTATTATTTTACCTTTATATCTTCAAAATATGACATTTCCCTTTTCATACTATATATGTCATATCATCCACACACTGTACAGAGGGTATATATCATTTTGCTATTCCATTTGTAAGGCATGGAAAAATTATTTGGGATCTGGGAAAGTGTATATATTCTAAATCCCAATAACAACCTGAGTCGCTACAGTGATGTCCGTCTGTCAGCCTGTCTGTCTATTGAAACCACGGTTATTTACTATATAAAACATTTACCTCGATAACATTAGGATAATATTATTTGCCATTATTTCGAGAAGGTCAGTATTGCATTTCGAGTTTTAGGGCCTCACAGCCGAAGAATGGCAGACATTAAGATACTCCAATAAAATATGATATAAAAAAACTAAAATAGTGGAAAATTTTTGTACGTAGCAGATTCTGTGCATATAGACATCTTTGCTTGTTGTTTTTGTTTTTATATTTTTGATATATTTTCGGTATATCTTTGGTATAAGTGAACAAGTGTTTGTCGATGAGAGTAAGAGAGTAATCAGGTTGGTTATGCTCTTACCCTCTTTAAAAAAAAGTGTTGCATTAATGCTGATTGCATTTAAAAATTGCTTTCAATTGTTGTTTTTCGCTCCATGATATTTAAAATCAATTATGATTTCAATTGATTATACGGGTCTACAAATTAAAAAAAAAAAATTGACTGCAAAATTGGGCTATCACATCTTGTTCATTTTTTATCGCATGCTGGCAATACCTGGTAACAGTCAATACTGACACTACAATTTCATAATTATTAATTTGCCAGAAGCCCACATTCATTATAAATCTTCATAATAGTAGAGCTTAAGCATGCCAGGAAGATCATGTGTTACTGATTCAAGCTATTTTTGCTTTGTGTGTGGTGACTATTTGGTTGAAAAAAAATGACATGCATTATCAGAATCATTAAAATATGCATATTTACATTATTATGGTTTTGCTGTCAGAAACTTGGACAAACAGTGGACACCGACAATGTTTTGCAATAGTTGCAGAATTGTTTTATACAAGTGGTCAAATGGCAAGATGATCTATTTCGACTTTTCCATTCCAGTACTTTGGAGAGAGTCAAGTAACCACCAAACCGATTGTTATTTATGTTTAACAAAAGTTGCTGGATTCAATATGAAAAATCAAAAAAATATTACTCAAGCGAATGTCCCATCGGTTTCCAAACCAGTTCAATGTCAACCAGATGATCCATTATCAGTCATTCCCAGTGCTGCGAGCAGTGATTTCAAAACATCTTTAACCAGCAGTTTGTATGAGGCTGATGATGAACGCCATTTAGTGACTCAAGCTGAGCTGAATGATCTAATTCGGGATTTGCATTTAATGAAGCAAGACGAAGAATTACTAGCTTCATGCATGCAACAGTGGAAACATCTTGCAGTTGGGACAAAAGTAACAATTTATAGAGATATAAGCTTGGAATTGGCTGCATATTTTGAAAAGAAACACTCTATTCTATAGTGCTGATGGTTTATTTCAAAAAAATTACCCAGCCATATGACAAAACTGAATGGATATTATTTACTGATGGCTCTAAGTATAGTTTAAAGGCTCTTCTTTCGCATAATGGGAATGAAAAACCATCCATACCAATTGTTCATGCCATTAGTACAAACGAAAATTACAAATCAATGTCTGAAATTTTGACATTACTCAAATACAGCGATCATAAGTAGAAGATCTGTGGTGACCTTAAGGTGTTTGATTTAAATTTCTTTGTATATAGTGTAGACCATCATAAATAACTGCAAATTAATCTGTTTCAGGTCATTGGTTTGTTGACTGGTATGGAAGGTTTCACAAAATATTGTTGTTTCCTTTGTCTATGGAATAGTGGCGCTACATGTCATCATTACACCAGAAGAGAGTGGCAATAAAGAACTGAGTATTCACCAGGAAAAACAAAGAATTTCAAATAAAATATTAATTAAGCCAAATGACGTTCTTCTTCCTCCGCTGCATATAAAATTGGGCTTTTTTAAGAACTTTGTCAAGGCTCTGGACAAATAACAAATATGGTGCAGCATTTAAATATTTGTTAGCGGTTTTTCCTAAAATTTCAAAAGCTAAAATCAAAGAAGGCATATTTGTTGGCCCTCAGATCAGGAAGCTATTGAATGATGACAATTTTTCACAATGCTTATTGGAGAAATAATATGCAGCCCGGAAATATTTCAAGAGCATTGTGGAAAGTTCTCTTGGAAACAATAAGAGTGAAAATTACAGAAAAAAATGCATTTTCTTCATTCATTCATTAGAGTTTTTTTCCACAAAACCTAGGTGCTATGAGCGACGAACAAGATTTAATGAAAATTGAAAGAAATTATCCAGGATTTTGGGACAAAAGCATGTTGGGAGACTATTGCTTGATTATAGTACGTGAAACCGAACCAACAAAATACAAATGACGCTCAAATAACGCCATTCACTTTTAAAAATTCATTGATTTTTAAATAAAATAATGATATGTTATGTAAAAAACGAATAAAGACATTTTTTGTATCTCGAAAACCTGATGTGAAAGAGTAAATCCAATTCCAGATTCGAATTCAACCCAACAAATTATCATAAGAAAGATATTTGGCTGCTCCAGTCCAAAACCTTGTTGGCTAGTGTTATGTTAACAGCTGTTTTGTTGAGACAATTCATCAAGAATAATTTTGTTTTAATTAATCTCAGGATTTTATATGTTCGATTTATAGCATTTAACAAGTTTTGAAATCACGAAAAAAAAAATATTTAAATATTCATTTGCAATAAAGTTCATATTTTTTTGTGAGAGTATCTTGAACCAATCGCTAAAATCTATAAAAACTCCAATAACTTTCAAAAATTGTACGTTATCTATAATATTAATAGGCTAGGCGATTTCTTGTGACTGATGTTTTGTTCTACCATTTTTATTTTTTAATTTTTTCCTTTATTTTGAGTAAATTGCATTTAAAGTTGCTATTAACACATACATAAAATTATACAATGCTGTGTGTATGTTTAGTAAATTTTTTTTGTGTTTGTAATAAAAATGAGTTTATTTTTTGTGTTGATTTGTGAATTGGCTGTAATCGATTGGCATACTTTTAGGGTCTTTATTTAATGAAAAAATAAAATTTCCTAGAATTTGCGCTCCAATTTCGAGGGCTGGAGCCTGCTAGTTATATATTATTGAGACCAAGGATTTAATTTTTAATAATTTGAAACAATAATAGAATGATTTTCTTTTGTAACAGAAATATGGAAAAAATTGAAGACAGCGCTAGATAGAGTAGGTTTTTTTTTAATAAAACGGCTGTTTCATTATCAGCATGCTTTCTTCCCACTATTTCAACTCAAGCTTAAGCAACTATTTAATTAGAAACAAGTAAGAAAATTATAGTCGATCTAGACCGACTATACGACTATATAGCACGCGTTTAGAGACCCTATCTCTTAGGTCCAACATATTAGATATAGAAAATAAGCATAAACCAAATCTGAGTGGTTATTGGTTATTACTATTTTTTTTTGCCTTCGGATAGAAAAAGTACATATCGGATGCTATATTTATATGGGGAGTAGGTCGAAAAATGAATCGATCCTACCACATTTGTTAAAGTCAATTATTTTTAGCTAAAAGGTATAGAAGCCAAATTTGAAAAAAAAAAATCTGTGCAATATTTCGGTTTTTTAAAAATTAAGTGAAGATCGGCATGACCGCCAAATGAACTGATCCTAACCATATCTGAAAAAAAACACTTCATTTTATGCAAAAACTCAATTTGAGAAAAATCTGTACATATTTTTGTTTTTGGTAGGTTTAAGTGAAGATCGGAAAGCAGCTTTATATGGGGGCTATGACTTAGGATTGTCCTATTGGAGTTTATTTCTGGGCTTTTGATCACTAAATGTAATAAACATACACAAACCCAATTTGACCGAGATCTATATGATAATATGGATATTCTGGTAATCTAAGTCGATCTCATAGGGGTCATTTGTATGGGGACTAGGTCTGAACATAAACCGATTTTCAGCATTTTTAATAGCGTTTATCCTATAGCCAATGGAGGCTAACATACCGAATGTTATCAAAATATATTAATATTTGCGTTCTGTAGTTCGATTAAGAGGTTTACAGGGGCACACAGATGGATAGACAGACGTACGGACACTGCTATATCGACTCAGAAAGTGATTCTAAGTCGATCGGTATAATTAAAGATGGGTCTAGATCAAATATATTGGTTAGTTATAAACATCGTACCCTGAGCACGTAGTGGAATAGGGTATAAACATTAGAAAAAAGACCATGAGGATAGTTTTTTTGTTCTACATTCGTTCGATAATATTTTAGAGAATTTAGCGATAAGTTTTTCCAATTTGTCGCTAATCTATATTACAATCTTTTTAAAACTGATTGTTCAATATCCGATAAATTTGAACACTGACTATTTGGAACTGAAAGCTGAGTCACCACAAGTCATAAATTAAAACGAAATAATGTTTTATATAAACAAAATAAAATAATAATAATAATCAATAAATTATATCAGCTATCCTTTCCACTATTTGGCCCTATAAATTTCCAATACAACTGGCCAGAGTATAATTAAAATTTATGTAGAACTCAACATTGTAGTGAAGGTTATAAATTATACAATATTGTTGTTATAAATAATTTGTAACATTTAATATTCTTCAGAAGGAATACAAATTATACAACAAATAATAACGACTGACATCATAAACATAAAACAAAACGAAAAAAAACCACACAGTTAAAGTAAATTCAACAACTCTAACATCAAATATCATATTTACAAAACACAGAAAATCATTTGTTCACTGACCCTTAATATGAAATGACCTTTGCCATACAAAAAAGAAGAACAGAATAAATTTCAAATTTACATTTGGAAAATTTACCTTTTCCAACACAAGGGCAGATAGAAATTCCTTTTTTTTTGTTTGAACGAATTTTCGAGAAAATAAAAAAACCATAAAAAAATCAAAAAGAATAATAAGCATTTTGGACAAGAGACCACAAGCAGCAACAACAACAACAAAATAAAGGAAATATAAAATTTAATAAAGCTTTCGAAATGAAACAAAACGAAAGACAAAAAAAAATTTTTTTTAACTAAAACCACAGGTAAAAAGAAGAAAATTTTTAAAATTTATGTATAAATTCATATAAAAATTGCCAAAAGACGGACTCTACTAAACTACCTCATTTATATGTAAATTTTAACATTAAAACAAAGAAGGCTGGCCTACCTCTATGCAGGCTAAAACGTAGTTACTCCCCCACCTAATGTAGGCTATATAAAGAATTCGAAACCGAAAACATTAAAATTAAAATACTACTTTTTAGTGGCTGAGCGTGTAGCTCGCCATAAGCATTATAACAAAAAATATCTACACAAAATTGTTAAGACTGTCAAAGAACAGACTGTTGGTTCGTTCGTTCGTTTTCTGGCGAAAGGAAGACGGAAAACATTTGGTTTTCCTACTACCATAGCGTTTAATGCTTCTTTCCATAAAAGCATTACAAACCATGGTGTGAAGTGAAATTATTATTAAAAACGTTCTGTTCTGGTGAGAATAATTTAAGGTGATGGCTTAATTGAAAATTGCTTTTAGGCGGTTTAGTATAACAGTTTTTGTTGTACTTGTAGAAATTAAAACAAAAAAAAAAAAAATGTTTATATTAATTTTTACAAAGCAAAAGTTTAGTTTTTTTTTTTTTTTGAAAAGCAGTTGGAGGGTATAAAAAGCAAGAAATATTTGTGTTTAAGCCTAAAAGTATGAAATTAAAATTTTTTGATTACTTTGAAAATCTTAGTGGGAAAGTAAGCCAACCATCACAATTTATTATTATTTTTTTTTTGTTGGTTATTTATGTTTGAACATTGTGGCAAATTATAAATATATAAGACCATCAAGGAAGTTTTATGTTGTATTTGATTAACCTCCAAAAATTTCATGTAATTCGGTTAAGTTATAAGGACGAATTGTTTCTTAGAAGGAAAGTCTCATAGGGGCCACCTGAACATTGCGATGAAAATTCGAGAAGCTTTAGTATACGAAAAAATTAGTAACCGTATTTTTTTTTTGGTGCCCAATCTCATGTTGAGCGGGTAAAAAATGGTACGAAGAAACAGCCGTTTTTCGATTTATTCAGTTAATTTACATTTCATATAAAAAAAGCCATATAAAAATTGAACTTAATATGAAAGGTTTAAATGCTCGATCATGTACATATAAACGCTCAGGTCATTTAATAAATTTTTGTGATGGCGCAAATAAATTTTAAAATAACACTTACATATGAACTCACTTGCCAAATCGATTACCTCCACTTTCTTTGTTTTTATTTTAACGGCAAAGTACTTGACTAAAACCTAAATAATTCTGTTCAAAACAAATTTCTCTAAGCAGATTCCAGCGCTGGAAACTCGAGTGCAATTTCCAGGCAGCTTTAAACTTAGCCAATTCACAAACCAACACTCTTTTGGCTTATTATTATTGTGAATAAAGGTGACAACTCATTAACCAACACATTAACAAATTTAATAAAACGCACATAGCATATGTATAATTTTATGTATGTGTAAATAGTAACTTTAAATGCAGTTTACTCAAAATAAAGGAAAAAATTTAAAAATCTGTAAATCTGCAAAATGGCTTAAAAGAAATACCTTTCAAATAATAAACGTTTGGTCAAAAGCGGGATAAAATGGTAGAACAAAAAATGGGTAACAAAAAATTGCCTAGCCTATTAATATTATAAACTATAGTATTTTTATTTTTTTTTTGATAAAACGGTTAGGCTTTAATCAATCATTGACAATAAAATTTAAAAACAATTACTGTGTATTAAGTTTGGCTGTGCCGCATCTTTGATACCCTCTACCCGTTTTCTAAACACAATGTTATAACCACGGTTGTTCAACACTAGAAGACATAAAATACTAGATTTCAAATGGCTAGATTTTTTACAATGATGTATAAAATTAATACGAGTAATATAATTAACAAACAGTTAGAGCATTTGCAGGAAATTTTCATTTAAAGCAAAATTAAATGCAATGTTTATCATTAATGCATACACATTTATGTTTTTAGAAAAAAATATTGCGAATCTGTTTGCTTTTTGATACGGAAACTGTTTTTAGTATCTGATTCAGTTGAAATTTTTATACGAGCCTGGCCCAGATGAAGTTCCTGCTTGTATTTTGAGAAACTGTCCCCACTTTCTAAGTGTGCCCATAACGTTTATTTTTAACAGTATTTTGCAAATTGCTTATTTTCCTACTTCTTGGAAGAATCATTTATTATACCTTTGTATAAGTCAGGTGGTAAGG
Source organism: Cordilura impudica (assembly GCA_963682025.1). Taxonomy (NCBI): domain Eukaryota; kingdom Metazoa; phylum Arthropoda; class Insecta; order Diptera; family Scathophagidae; genus Cordilura; species Cordilura impudica. The sequence goes on along the minus strand of OY821519.1, from coordinate 229,313,280 downwards.
CGAAGGTACTTAACTATAGGGGAATAGCTAAGCTAAGTGTTATTCGTAAGTTAATGGAGAAACTTGTTACTAAATCTCTCTTATCAACTAAAGTCTAAGTCAACAGTTACTATTCTTCTAGAATTTTCGACTCATGTTTTCAAAAGTGGATCATAATATTTTACTTCTCAAACTAAGACTCATTGGCATACATACATCTATTACTTTGTGGATTGAATCGTATCTCACCTTTAGATCTCAAAGGGTTATGTTTCGAAATATTGAATCAAAAATTATAAGAGTTACTTCTGGCATTCCCCAAGGCACCATTATTGATTCTACACTTCGGAAATGATCTTCCGACTGTAGTTTCGAAATGTAACGTCCGGAGCTGATGTTGTTATTTCACAGTTTCAATGACATAAATGGTCATATTACTCCTCAGCGTGAGCTTGACTTATTAGTTGAATGGTGTAATGTGAACTTGATGGAACTGAATCTTAAGTAATGTAAATATATCAGAGAAAGGGGATAATTCCTAACGAGCATTGCATTAATGGAATAGTATTGGATACCGTTCAAATATTTCTAGATCTTGGTGTACTTATGGATAGGAAATTTAACTTCATATTAGTATGATTGTTAATAAGGCAAGATCTACTCTTGGTTTCGTTAAAAGATGGGCTGAGGAGTTTTCAGATACCTATGTTACTAAACAGCTTTATACAGCACTTGTAGGACCAATTTTGGAATATGCATCAATAATATGGAATCCGTATTATCAAGATTACGCCAATGCAACTGAGTCTGTGCAGAAAAAGTTTTTGCTATTCTGTCTACGTGGTTTAGGTTGGAGTTATGATCACTTACCATCATATACTAATGGACTAAAGCTTATGAGACTTCCAACTCTTGAGCATAGGAGGACCAATTTGGGTTTCACCTTTGCTTTCAACCTTGCGAATGGTGACGTTGACTCGGATTTTCTTTCATCAAATTTAAATTTTAAAAAACCTCGTAGATTCGCAAGACATTTTAATCCACTTCATTTGGACTTTTTTTTAGGACTAATTATGGAAATTCTTATACTTTCCGCAGATTTTGTCATGATTATAATGTGTTACACAATTTCGTTGATTTTAATTATGATGTATTGAAAGTAAAGCACGATATAATTGCATACCTTTGACTTTGTGCTGCTGTTTGTAACAATCAAAAATATTTGACCTAGACCCATCTTTAATTATACCGATCGAATCAGAATCACTTTCTGAGTTGATTTAACAATGTCCGTCTATCCGTCCGTCCGTCTGTGTGTCCATGTTAACCTTGTAATCAAACTGCAGGTCGCAAATATGAATATATTTTGATGAAATTTGGTGTGGAAGCTTTTATCGGCCATGGGATGAACGCTATTGAAATTGGTGAGAATCGGTCCATGTTCAGTCCTAGCCCCATAAAAATTACCCCTATGAAATCGACATAAATTGCCATAAGATCCAAATTGTCATATAGATCTTACTCAAATGGGGTTTGTATGCATTCATTACATCCATTAATGAGTAGTCCAAAAATAATCCCTTTGGCCCCATATAGAGCTGCTTCCCGATCTTCACTTAAATCTATTAAAAGACAAAAATATTGCACTGATTCTTCTCAAATTTTGTTTGTATATATTTTTGCAAAATAAAAGAGACTTTACCAAACATGATCAGGATCGGTCCATTTTTGGACCTAGTCCCCATATAGATATATCATCCGATATGAACTTTTTCATATCCGCAGCCAAAAAAAATTAGTAAAAATCCCACTCAAATTTGGTTTTTGCTTACTTTCTATGTCCAGTTAATTGGGCCTAAGAGATAGAATTTCTAAACGCATGGTAAAGGGTATCGTATAGTCGGTCTAGACCGACTATAATTTTCTTACTTGTTTTTTTTTTTTTTTTGTTTTTTATATTTTTTGAATTTGTCTATTCCTAATATCGGCTGATGACTTAGTCTGTAGCTGATTTACGACCACACAATCTACTTGCCAGCTCTTGGAATCCACCAGGATTCGGACGATGGCATGTGTGCTGTCCCTGCGTTGAGCGGGCGTGTCCCCTATGTCGGGTGGGGTGTCAAGTGTGAGGCGGGGATCGGAAATATAAAACAACATATGAGCTTAAATATTAATACGCATAATTTCATTTTTGTTTGTTTGCTGATCACCAATGCATAAAATAAAACAAAAACAACAAGCGAACAAAAATGTGTATACATCTTTGAAACATTAAACACAATATCATAACCAAGGCTGTCAACACTAAAAGACATCTAAGGCTAGATTTCAAATGACTAGATCTTTTACATTGATGTTTAAAATTAATAAGATAATTAACAAAAATTTTGAGTATTTTGAGGAAATTTTCATTTAAAGCAAAATTAAATTCGATGAGCAATGAAAATGTATGTATATCAGCAATGCATACACATTTTTGTTTGATTGATGGTTATGTTTTTTTTTACATGGCGACTTCTACTTGTAGAAAAAAACAACAATAAGCGAACAAAAATGTGTATACATCTTCGATATATATACGTATGTACATGGTCTATTTCGTACATAATTTTTCACTATTTTCAGTTTTTTTTTGTATGAAATTTTATTAGGGCATCTCTTCATTTTTATTCGTCATTCCTTTACTTTTTGGACTAGAGGCCCCAATTTCAGTACCAATCTGCTTGATATAATGACAAACATAGTACCCAAAGTTTACCCCATGTAAATGGTTTATTTTTTGAATGAAAATGTGGTTCTGGGAAAAGGCACTGTTTAACAGACTGCTGTAAGAAATCTTAACTACAAAAAAATGCAGCTGGCGAAATTGCAAATCCTACAGAAAAGTTTAAGTGCGATGGAAAAGGGACAAAAAATTACCTTAATGCAGTGGATATATAAAAAAGGTCCAATACGTAAACCAGCGATTTCCGAAAGTTCAGAAGTAACTTCGAAAATCTATTTAAGACGTTTGGTTAAAAATAAACTAACCGAAATGTTCCTCTATTATGTAGCATTTAAAATTTCCGGGCTATTTAGAAATGGAGAGTATATCCAAATTACTTGTTATCTAAGAATACTGAATTTTCGATTAGCTTAATAAAAAATGAATTCCAAAGAATGCCAGGATCACTGTTTGCAGGAGCCACGGAAAAAGTTCCTCAGAACTGGCCATAAAGTAGCCAATTTTCTTTAACAATTTCATTTATCATTTAACTTGATCTTCAGTACTTACATTTACGGGCCATTCAGTAGTTAAATCCACAGTGAAAAATTGGTCAAATTGGTAAAATTGTTAGAAAGTAGCATCAACTTTAACGAATTTTACAACTTGTTTTTATAGGACGGAAGTACTCATTTCTGGATCCTTGGAAGTTCTTTGTAAGTAGTGCTAGTGTCTTATAAAATAGAATGAGTTTAATAGCGTTTAATAGATTCTTAGAAAGTGATAAGTGGATGTCACCATAAACTTATATTGACGTTTTTGGGAATTGTTTGGAACAACTTCTAAAAAGATAGAAAATGTGCGCATTGTGCTGCTTTGGAAGCTATGCAAAAGTAATTTTTATACCCTATACCACTATGTGGTTTGGGTATAATGACTTTGTGCTGCTGTTTGTAACAACCAAAAATATTTGACCTAGACCCATCTTTAATTATACCGATCGAATCAGAATCACTTTCTGAGTTGATTTAACAATGTCCGTCCGTCCGTCCGTCTGTGTGTCCATGTAAACCTTGTAATCAAACTGCAGGTCGCAAATATGAATATATTTTGATGAAATTTGGCATATAAGCTTTTGTCGGCCATGGGATGAACGCTATTGAAATTGGTGAGAATCGGTCCATGTTCAGACCTAGCCCCCATACAAATTACCCCTATGAAATCGACATAAATTGTCATACGATCCAAATTGTCATATAGATCTTACTCAAATTGGGCTTATATGCGTTCATTAGATCCATTAATGAGTAGTCCAAAAATGATCCCTTTGGCCCCACATAGAGCTGCTTCCCGATTTTCACTTAAATTTATTAAAAAACAAAAATATTGCACTGATTCTTCTCAAATTTTGTTTGTATATATTTTTGCAATATACAAGAGACTTTACCAAACATGATCAGGATCGGTCCATTTTTGGACCTAGTCCCCATATAGATATAGCATCCGATATGAACTTTTTCATATCTGCAGCCAAAAAAATTAATAAAAACCCCACTCAAATTTGGTTTTTTGCTTATTTTCTATGTCCAGTTAGTTGGGCCTAAGAGGTAGGGTTTCTAAACGCATGGTATAGGGTATCGTATAGTCGGTCTAGACCGACTATAATTTTCTTACTTGTTTAAATTGGCTTCACTTCTTATACCCTATACCACTATGTGGTCACTATGTGCTGATGGTTGTAACCACCAAAAATATTTGACCTTGACCCTCTTTTATTATACCGATGGATTTCGATGAACAGACAAACGGACGAATATCGCTCAATCGATTCAGGAAGTGATATTATATCGATCGATCCATAATCATTTTTTGAATTGCACACAGACGGACAGACAGAAGAATGGACAGATAGAAGAATGAAGTCGCTAGTGCTTAACGTGAGCTCCTGTCTTGTAGACTTATCTTACGGTGATTAAACAGTATAGAAATACTGTGTGTCTGCCCACCGCCCTGCCATAAGACAGTTTGCAAACTAGGAGAGATGTGTCTAGCATACACTTCATCCTTTGCTGAAGAATCGGGCCGACCAACACCCTGATAAATGCAACTGGTCATCGGCAGTGTTCTTGCCGCGATTTGGGGCCAGCACAGGCCCCATGAAGCTCCCCGAAGGGTCGTTCCCAAAAAATCCATATAAGGATTCAACATTTCCTTGTCAATCATTAGCAGTACTTGGAAGAACACTCTATCTTTCTGACACCTCTTGATACTCCTTGACAACATTTTCATCTGCGGCACCCCTTCATCCCTATGTCTGTACATGCCAGATGACTTTTGATAGCATTCCGAACTCATTCTTCGACCACTGGTCCCTCATTTCAACCCTCTCATCTACTAGACTCCTTCTTCCTCCTGCTACTTTTGTCATCCCTATGGCTGCGCATAAGACATGACGTCGACAACTTTCCGAACTCATTGTTTGACTCTGTTCTATCTTCCGTCTACTTTGCTTATTTTTGCTAATTGTCTCTATCAGAGCGGGAGATATCGACAACGATCCGGACATACTTCACAACTGATCTCCTACTCATCTTGGACGCTGTATTGGCATCTGCAGCTACCTCCAATGCCTTTGACTCGTCTTCAACCCACACTCTTGCTTCCAATTTCTCTGATATGGTATCGTGACAGGGTCACGACTCACCCATTCCTGGCCTCGTTTTCCACTCATGTTCCATCCTTAGCATCGATAACATCTTGCGACACCAACAAAAAGACGGGATGTGTCAACCATTTCTGTGGTAGGCTTAGATTCCTCCAGTTGTGCCTTCTAATTCGTACTGCTATTGATATAAATTCCGAATCATCCTCGGGCACAAGACTTACACGTGGTATCATTTTATCGCCTTTTGTGAGGATTTGTTTCCCAACTAGCCGGTTTGGCTCTTGCCAGTTATCCCCAAAACACTGATGGGACTGGTCACCCCGAGAAGAGTGGGCAGACATCGCCACATCGACTCCGAAAGTGATATTATACCGATCGACTCAGAAAGGAATTCTGGCATACAGACGAATGGACGAACGGAAATCGACTAAGGAAGTGATCGACTGAGAATCGCGTTTTTAACCGATCGGTTCAATATCATTTCCTAAATCGATTTAGATTTAGTGATGTCCGTCCAACGTGTGTCTGTGTGTCCATCTAAACATTATATCAAACTACAGGTTACAAAAATGAATATATCTGGATGAAATTTGTTGTACAAGCTTGCAACGGCAATATAAAGAATGTTTTCGAAATTTGTGCAAGTCGGTATATGTTCAGACCTAGTCTCCATACAAATGACCCCTATGGGATCGACTTAAATTGCCATAATATCCAAATTATTATATAGATCTCGGTAAAATGGAGTTTTTATGTGTTTATTACATCCATCAATGAGTAGTGCAAAAATAAACATTATAGGACTATTCTCAGTTATAGCACCCACATAAAGCTGCTTTCCCATCTTCACTTAAACCTATTAAAAACAGAAATATTCCACAGATTTTTCTTAAATTTTGTTTGCATATGCTTTTGCATAGAATTAAGTGTTTTTTCCAGATATTGTCAGGATCAGTTCATTTGTCGTCCTAAGCCCCATATAAATATAGCATTCGATATGCATTTTTTCATGACTTTTTCTCAGTCTAGACCGACTATAATTTTCGTCCTTAATTTTTGCTGGGTAAGTAAAGAAAAGGCCTTTATTTAATATCTCAGCGAAACCGCAATTTTGAGGCATACTGAACTTCCTTCCCAGTTAGTGAACTGGACACTAAAGATGAATCTTCAGACAAAAAAAATTCATTTACCATTAAATCAGCCGCTTAAGTTTTTTTTTTATTATTTACACTCATAAAAATTTTATTTTTTGTATCCCAAAATATATTAAAAGATATTAAATAAACAAAAAATTTGGCTATTCTGCCCTTCTCGAAGAGTTTCCGTAACAAAATCAAAAGTTATTTGCAAATTTTGTTTTATATTTTATACAAAAATTTGTTGAAAAGTTATTCATATGCTGGCTGATTTAAAAAAAAAAAAAAAAAACAACAGCAAATTCACTCACTTTTAGAACTGTCAGTTTATTTTCAAACAATTTGAACACTGAACGAATTTTTGGTTTTTCAGTTATTTGCATGAATTTTAATTTATTTATTTTTTTCTTGTTGTTTATTCTCCAGCAAAAGAAACAATAATTTTTGTTTCATAAAAATTCCTGTGGAGTAAAAAATTTGCATAATTTTCAGCTGCTGTATTAAAATTGGCAGAAACAAAAAATAAAAAATATATACAATAATGAAAAGCCATATATGCACAGACAGTACCGCCTTTAACACAAGCTTAACCTCTAGTCATATTATCATCATCATCATCATATGCATTTGTATGTATAGAGTAGCTGTTGTAGCAAGATATCACAACAGTAGCAACATGTATGACTTACATGTATGTAAATTGTTGGTAACTCCCTTTACTCCCCTTTTAGACGTATACGATGAACCGAAGAATATAAAAAACATTTTGTTTGGGGTAAAAACAATTTTGAAAGATACAAAAAAAAAAAACTGTTCAACTGTTTTGTTGCTTTTGGAAAAATTAACATTTTTTTTTTTTGCCAAAAACATACAAACCATGAGTCAAGTATTATATCATAACAACAATGGACGAGCCTTGGTTAAACTCAAAATTTTAATTTTTTTCTGTTGCTTTTCGGAATGTGTGTATGTGTGGTAAATGTAGTTTATTTAGCGGCACAAAATTAACTTGCCATCATCGTCATCATCAGAAGCTTCACAAACAGCAACAATATATAAAGCAATATCCGAAACATCATATAGAGCATCATCTACCTCATCAGTATGCATAGTATGGGAGAGCAGATGAAATTTTTAAAGCAAAAAGTGCATGGTTAACATTCCTTTAAATATATTTTTTTGTTTCAGTTAAAAACTTCTATATCAAGCATACGTTAGTATAAATGCTCCAAAGTGAACTTAAAATGTTAATTAATTGAAATTTTATGAAAAACAGTAATTTTTGTTAACCAGAGAGCTGAGGCGCATGCAAAACTCTTAGCTAATGGATATTGCAGCTCTGTAAGTGTAAGTCTATGAATTACGTACTACAGAATCCTAACTTCAGTTGCAGAACGACCGATGAACCCAATACAGATAAGACACAGAGCATACATTCCTTATCGATGATATTTCTATGTATATGAGATTCGTTCTACAATCACTCAATCATTCTTTCAGAAATTAAATCAAAAAAAAAAGAAGGAATAAAGAAGTGGTGGCACAAAAGCCAAAATGTAGGAAAATAGTAAGAATTGCCTAATTATACACTGCACCACTCTGGGACCGGGCTGGAATGAGTTTATTACAACAGAATGAATAAGAATAAGTAACTGAGTATGTTTAGAGTTTCAATTAAGAGTTCACAAATATAACAAAATTTAAATAAAATGAGCCATATGAGCCTGAATCAACTCAAGGTGGATCCCAGTGGAAATTAGTGAATATCATAAGACCCATACAGTTATTTATGTCGTTTATCTTATAAACATAAACAAAACTAAATTTTTTTGACCCCATATAAAAAAGCTTTTCTTTTGCATTTAAATATATTAAGATATATATAGTATAGGAACTAAGTTGTTAGCTGTAAGGCGCTTAGTCAACAGTAGAAAATCGATAAAAAAAAATAGTTGTTAAAAAGGGCAAATTTTCAATACGTGCTTTTCGAAGAATAATTAATTTTTTTGAGAAGAAATGACTTCCTTAAGATAACGGCAAAATATATCTATTTTATAAATGGTATTTTTTTTTGAAAGGTACTATTTTTCACAAAGTAGCTTCTTAAGCAAAATGGTATTTTTAAAAGAAAATGTACTTTTTTACAAAAAGGTTTTGTTTATAAGTAACTTTTTGATGTATAAACATCTATGCGCTCAGGGGGGTAAAAATAAATTTCACAATACAATCACAAAAACAGCTTAAGGGAAAATCGGTGTGAGTATATGTAAGTGTATTGGTGCAAATATTATGATTGACATTATTTAGCTGATTCAACAACCATCAAGTAAAACAACCATAGCAGTTACTCGCTATACATACATAGATGGCGCTTACTGTTTGATTTTAATTGATGTGTAAATAAACGTTTACACATCTCCCTTGTGATCGGACTCACATAGTTTTTTTTTTGTAACGGTACTTTTTTATAAAATGTCCCTTTTTACAGAAAGTACTTTATATAAAAGGTCCTTTTTCTACAATTGGTACCATATATAAAAGGTACTTCTTTATAACAGTATTTTTAAAAAAATGTTATACATGTTATATAAGCGGTACTCTTTTATAATAGATACTTTTCTATATATAAGGTAATTTTATATAAAATTTTTTTTTTATAAAAGGTACTTTTTTAGAAAGGTACCATCTTAAAAATGTACTTTTTTATAACAGTACTTTTTATAAAAATACATTTCCAGAAAAAGCACCTTTATATAAAAACCACTTTTTTATAAAAGGTCTTTTTTATAAACGGTACTTTCTTATAAAAGATATTTTTTCATTGTGAAAGGTAAATTTTTATACAAGGTACTTTTTATAAAAGGTACTTTTTATGAACGGTACTTTTCTATATAATTCACTTTTTTTACAAAAAGTAACTTTTTGATAAAAAGTATTTTTTTTTTATATAAGGTACTTTTTATGAATGGTACTTTTCTATATAATTCACTTTTGTACAAAAAGTACCGTTTGATAAAAAGTATTTTTTTTTTATAAGAAGTACTTTTTATTAATGGTACTTTTCAATTAATTCACTTTTATAAAAAAAACTTTTTGATAAAAGGTATTTTTTTTTATAAAAGGTACTTTTTATGAATGGTACTTTTATATATAATTTACTTTTTTTTTTGCAAAAAATACTTCTTGATAAAAAGTAATTTTTATCAAAGGTACTTTTTATGAATGGTACTTTTCTATATAATTCACTTTTTTACAAAAAGTACTGTTTGATAAAAATGTATTTTTTTTTTATAAAAGGTACTTTTTATGAATGGTACTTTTCTATATAATTCACTTTTTTTACAAAAAGTACTTTTTGATAAAAAGTATTTTTTTTTATAAAAAGTACTTTTTATGAATGGTACTTTTCTATATAATTCACTTTTTTTATAAAAAGTACTTTTTGATAAAATGTATTTTTTTTTTTATAAAAGGTACTTTTTATGAATGGTACTTTTCTATATAATTCACTTTTTTACAAAAAGTACTGTTTGATAAAAAGTATTTTTTTTTATTAAAAGTATTTTTTTTTATAAAAAGTACTTTTTGATAAAAGGTATTTTTTTTTTATAAAAGGTACTTTTATATATAATTCACTTTTTTACAAAAAGTACTGTTTGATAAAAAGTATTTTTTTTTTTATAAAAAGTACTTTATATGAATGGTACTTTTCTATATAATTCACTTTTTTTACAAAAAGTACTTTTTGATAAAATGTATTTTTTTTTTATAAAAGGTACTTTTTATGAATGGTGCTTTTCTATATAATTAACTTTTTTTTTTACAAAAAGTACTTTTTGATAAAAAGTTTTTTTTTTTTTTTATAAAAGGTACTTTTTATGAATGGTACTTTTCTATATAATTCACTTTTTTACAAAAACTACTGTTTGATAAAAAGTATTTTTTTTTATAAAAAGTATTTTTTTTTTATAAAAAGTACTTTTTATGAATGGTACATTTCAATAAATTCACTTTTTTACAAAAAGTACTTTTTGATAAAAGGTATTTTTTTTATAAAAGGTACTTTTTATGAATGGTACTTTTATATATAATTCACTTTTTTTTTGCAAAAAATACTTCTTGATAAAAAGTATTTTTTTTATAAAAGGTACTTTTTTGGAAAAGGTATTTTTTATAATAATGCTATTTTATAAGAGATACTTTATTATAAAATGTTTTTTTTTATAAAAGGTACTTTTTATAAAAGGAATTTTTTTTATAAAAAGTACTTTTTTACAAAAGTTTTTTTTATAAAAGGTATATTTTATAAAATTTACCTTATAAAAGCCACTTTTTCACAATACATATTTTTAAAAAAGCTATTTAATTATGGAAGGTACTTTTCTATAAAATGAACTATTATTTATAAAAAAAATTACTTTTTATAAAACGTACTTTTTCTAAATGATAATTTTTTATAGGAATTGCTTTTTTATAAATGGAACTTTTTATAACAGGTACTTTATTCAGAAAAAGTAATATTGCTATGAAAGGTACTTGACGAAAATGTACTTTTAAAGAAAATGATTTTTTTTTTGATAGTTTTTTTATACAAAATTCACTTTATTCGGAAAAGGTATTTTTTTTAATAAAAAGTTTTTTTTATAGAAAACCAAAGGAAAATATATTTTTCAGAAAAGGTGAATGTTTAAGAAAAAGGACTTTTTTAAGAAAATGCGATTTGCTGAATTTCACTGTTTAAACAAAAGGTTTACAAACTATCTACTGCTTTTGGTTACTGATGAGGGTTGGTGACTCTTCCCGAAATAACTGTATAACCTGTTATGCAGAATATAGATCAATTTTTGAAACAAATGTGCCAATGCTTTTTGCTCTATTTAAATTAAAAACATTCGATCTTGAGCCTGAAAAATTTCATACTCAATCATTAAATTGATAAAGATCGAAAATAAGATTTTTTATCTTTATAAAAAATAATAAAATCAAAAGGTTTATTTTTAAGAAAATGTACTTCCAAATAATTTTCTTAAAAAAAAAAAAAATTTTTTTTTTAAATTTTACCGGTAAAAGGAAACTTTTAAGAAAGTTCTTTTTAAAGAAAAGGAACTTTGTTTAAAGAAATTATAGATTTTAAGAAATTATACATGTTAAGGAAAAGGAACTTCTTTTAAGAAAAGCTACTTTTTAGGAAAAGTAAATGGTAAAAATATAAGAAAAAGATTCTGTGAAGACAATTCATTTTAAAAATAATTTCTTTATAGAGATACTTTCTTTGTAATAAGTACTTTTTTATACAGGGTACTTTTTTGTAAAAGGAACGTTTTTATATAAAATTTAAATTTTTGTTAAAAGTACCTTTAATAAAAGGAAAATTGTACATTTTATAAAATATACTTTTATAGAAAATAATATTATAATATTTTCTACAAAAGGCATCTTTTATAAGAAGTTCTTTCTTATGAAAGATATTATTTTAATAAATGGTTCTATGTTAAGTTAAGGAACTTTTAGAAAATATACCTTTTAAAGAAAAGGTACCTTTCTATTAAGGAGGAGGTTATTTTTTTTTGAAGAAAAGGAGTGTTTTTAAGAAAAGGTACTTTTGTAAGAAAATATTTTTTTAGGAAATGGTACAATTTTGAGAAAAGGCACTTTGTTAGAAAAAGTACTTTTTCAAAAGATACTTTTTAATAAAAGTAACATTTTAAACACCAATTATTTTTTTTTTTTTAAGAAAAGTTACCTCTTGAAGGAAAGGTAATTTTTAAGAAGAAGTATTATTTTAAGGAAACGTACTTTGCGAAGAAAGGGTAAAAATTTTAAGTAAAAATTTATTTTTTATGAAGACGTACTTTTTGAGGGAATATTACTTGGTGAATGAGAAAAGGCACTTTATTAAGAAAACGAATTTTTTTTAAAAGGTACTTTTTTTAGAATATGAACATTTACCAGAAAGGGTAACTTTACAGAAAGGGTACTAAAGGTTAATTTTTTAAGAACAGGTACTTTTTTTTGTAAAGGTACTTATTTAAGAAAAGATAATTTTTTTAAAGGCACTTTTTTCAAATAAAATTATCTTTTAAAAAGCTCCTTTTTTAGGAAAGTATAATTTCTAAAGCAAAGGTACTTTTTTAGCAAGAGATAGTTTTTTTTTTATAAAAAGACACTTTTGAGAAAATCTGGTTCTTCGACAGGTGACTTTTAATAAAAGGTACTTTTCTGAACAACTCTTTTTTTTTAAGAAAATGCAGCTTTTAAAAAAAGTTACTTCTTACTCTTGATATCTGATATTTTTACACAAATTTTTATTTTAGACTTTTATCTTTATTAGATTATCTCACTCCCTTTTTAATAATAGGTACTGATTCGTGCATTAAATTTTTCAGGTTCCTAGCTGCACTTAAAATATGCTATTTTTACCCTAATTTCGTATTCTTAACTTTTCTATTTTTTAGTTGACTTCCCAGAAATGGGTAGAAGCTAAATTTTATTTTAAAGGTTTTAAATTTTTCTAAGATTAAGAAAGTAAATTTTTAAATATATTTTATTGTATTTAAATATAAACTAAAAGTAGTCTTAGATTTTTTTTATTTACATTCTATGTAAATAATAAAGACATTACGCAAATTTGATAACCATTACGTAAAAAATATATAAAGTAGGTGTTTACTATTTATACAATGAATAGACTAATGCTTAGGTTCGACAAATTGATAGAAAAATTGATTTTCAATTATGCTGAAAAGGGTAGCTAAACTAAAAAATGTATACTAAATTATAAAATAATATACAAAAGTAAATAATTACTTACATAGCACGTTAATATTTTATCACAATAATAACTTACCTAGAATGAAAGACAAAAAAGAAAATTTTATTATTAAAGGATATTTTAGGGGTTTAATATTTTTTTTTTTATTAAATTTACAAGTACACAAAAACAACCTTTTTCACAAAAAAAAATGTTCTAAAGTAATCTAATAAATATTGATTTTTTATATACTTTATAAAAAAAAACAAAAAAAAAAGAAGAAACGTCATCATTATAATGATCATCGTCATCATCAAAATAACAACGTGAGTAACCTGATAATAAAACATGAGTAGGAAAGGACTACGACACAAACATACACACACACACAAACACACAGCAGAGCATACAATTCGTAAAAAAAAAAAAAAATAAACCTTGGTAGATAGGAAGTCCAACGAGAGCAAGATTGTGAGTGGTAATATATTTGAACAAAACACACACTTTCATACAAGGGAATATGAGCACGAAGGAATGGGCCAAGTAATTTGATATACTGTCATGACTGGAAAACATGAACTTTAACGAAGACCACACCAACATGTTAAAAACCCACTCATTCTTTAGCTATAATATACAATTCAAAGGCAAAAACAAAACAACAAAACCGACCCAAGAAACTTTATCATAAAAATAGACAAAAACTACAAAAATGACTACCCAAAAGGGATGAAATCATGCGCTCATTCAATCATTCAAATGTCCTTTGAACTATAAAAATACATGACACTAATAAAAAAAAAATAAAAACAAAAACAACAACAGAAAACTGTAAACCGAACCGAACCAAACCAAACTAAACTATCTGTATATGGAATATAAGCAAGTATTGAAAACAAAAGCAAATAAATTTAGAGTAACAGCAAGCAAAGTTTCATATAAATTTTTATTTTTGTTTTTATTGTAAAAGCTATCTTGTTGATATTTACGATAATTTTCCTTTTTGGCCAGACATGGTGGACTCTTAGTGTCCATTAACCTGTTTTTTTTTTTCAAGCCAACAGAAACTCATCATTACTTTTATTGAGTTTTTATGTAAAATAAACCACACGCATTTTTTTTTTCAAGAATAATTGTCGTTTAGAGTTACAGAAAAGAGAAAATAAATTTATCAAGTTTTTTTTTATTTTTTTTGTTTATATAACTAGGAGTAGGTCAATATGGAAATGCTATGACTTAAATCAATTTGAGTGCCAGCAAATAAATTTAGCAAAGAAAAAACCATTTGAATTTTTAATGTTTAATTATCAATTCGTGGCAAATCCCCAAAAAAATTAAATAAATAAACTTTATTACTATTCCAAAAGAAGGCTGTAAAATTGATTTAATTTATTATCAAGAAAATATATATCAATATAAGTATATAAAGAAAGTTTCAATAAAATAATGTGTCAGCACATTTAAAGTGGTGATTAAGTGGTGACCCCAAAAGTGGTATACAATAACAACGAAGTTTTTTCTGATATTACAGACAAGAATTTACTGATACCACCTAATGAGGCTATAAGTAAAACGAGGTCACAGGAGTTTCGATCATTGAAACAAAGGTGAGTCAGCAATAATTTCCCCAAGAGACAAAAAAGAATGTGACCCTAATGAGATTAGGCCGAAATTACTGAAATGAATCGACTACCATAACATCCAACAGAGTTGTTTAGCTTCATTTATAACACGAGCATAATTGGCTTAACATCGATTATAAACTTATCTAAGTCTAATGACTCACGGCCTCAGATTATTCCGCAGAATAATTGTCACCAGAATATATCAGAAATGTGAAGAGATAATGCGTGTGTCCCAATTTGGTTTTAAAGAAAACACTTTTTTCTATACATATATTGGTTCTTAAATGTAGAAATATATAGAGGAACAATTTTTTAAGGCTTCACTGTATTGGCATAGACAAAAAGGAAGTCCGGTGCATTAGGAACTCATATAAGAATCAATCAATACAAGTTTATGTCAAAGGAAACCTGACAGACAGTATAGAATTTTGAAGAAAACTCATTCAAGGCTGTTTACTGTCCCCATTATTATTTAATATCTACTCCGGAGGAATAATTTAAAAAACTGTTAAGTTATTCAATTAAGATTTAATCCATTTATTTTTTTTAATCGAAAAATAAAAAAACCGGAGAATTTGAATCCATTTTTTTCGAATATTATAAATACTATTCGAATAATTAAAAAACTGTTAAAAGTATGCATTTAAGATTTAATCAAATTATTCGCTTTAGAAAAACCGAAAAATTTGGATTAAGTCTAATTTACTTATAAAATAAATATTATTCGAATAACTAAAAAACAATTTTGATTTAATTAAATTATTCATTTTATTCGGTTCGATTTATTCGAATAATATTTATTTGATTCCAATAATTAAAAATGTTAAATTATTCAATTAAGATTTAAGCTACTATGCCTTTTATTCGAAAAAAAAAGAACTAAATATTTTGGATTAAATCAAATTTATTTAATTATTCGAATAATATTTATTTTATTCGAATAATTAAAAAAAAAACTTGTATATTATTCAATTTAGATTTAACTAAATTTATTTATTTATTCATGTATTAACTTACAATTACAAATTATAAGCTAATATTAGGATTAGTGCAATAGCTACTATGGCCTTCAGCACAAAATAGTATTAAACAATAGCAATAACATTATTTCTTAATATTATGAGTTACATAGTAATTGAATTCTATATAAAATTATAAGTGCCAATTCTTTTTAGGAATTTTATTATTTTTTTTATATTATCTGGGGTCGGATTGGATAAATACCCAGTAGGATCAATACCTTTAAAACAATTCTGTCTATGAGTACTGAAATTTGGGCAGTTCGAGAGGATGTGGGAAGGATTTGGGGTGGGAGATATGCAGTTACAAATTTGAGGGATTATAATGTTCATTAGGCGTCCGTGAGTCAGTCTGGAATGTCCGAGTCTTAGCCGTTCAAATTTTATCATATCTAATCTGTTAAGGCCAGCAATATTTCTTTTTAAGAAAGATCGAATGTCTTTCATTTTATGATTTAATGTTTTGTACCATGTTGTAGTGTTGCTAAGTTGGGATTTTTTTTTTGTTATCAATGTAGTGTTCTGTGATAAGTTTTTCCCAGTAATAATGATTATTAGTAGGTGTTGTGATTAACGGATATATATTAGCCCTTTTTGCAATGAGATCAGCTAATTCATTACCTTGGATACCGCAGTGGCCAGGAATCCAAATCAATTTTATATTTGGTTGCTTGTCGATTAACAGGTTTCTTATTTCGTTAATATAGTGGTTAAAATTGTTTATATTTGCAATAGATTGTAGTGAAGAAAGGGAATCAGTACATATTGCAAATTTACCATTGTTTTGACTCAAATATTTAATTCCTTCATAGATAGCTATTAGTTCGGCAGAGTATATAGAACTATATTTGTGTAGGATAGCATATTTGATTACTCTATCATCAGTAGTTATGCTGAAGGAAGTGGACGTATCAGATTTTGATCCGTCAGTGTAAAGAAATTTATAATCATAAAGTGTATCTTTTAGTTCATTGAATAACATTATGTATTGGTGTGGGCTAGAAATAGATTTGGTGTAGTAATGAAGGGAAGTGTTAATAGTGTTTCCTTTGAGAAACCATGGAGGATATTGTTTGCCGCTGGGCTTTATTATGCTGAGAGGAAGCTGTAGTTCAATACAATTTTCTATTGTGCGATATATGGACGACGGTATTCTTGGAATTTTTTTGGAAGTCTTGCATTTTTTGAATAATTTAAAAATAGGAGTGTTTATGCTGAAAGCTAGTGATTTCAAAAGTTTGGTAGTTAAAATAGTTGTCTGTGTTTCTAGAGTTGCTATGTTAGATTCAAAAAGCCTGTTTTTGATTGGGGTTGAACGAAAAGCACCCAGTGCAAATCTCACTGCAGAATTAATTATGGTCTTAAGCTTGCGTAATTTTGAATTTGGAGAATGACCATAGATCACTAGCGCATAGTTAATTTTTGATAGGAGAATAGATTTGATGATTGAGATAATAGTGAATGTATTACAGTTCATTTTGGGTTTTGAGAAGGACTTTATGATATTAAGACGATTTGATAAAGAAGAAACTAAATAATCGATATGGTGGTTCCAACTGTATCTTTTGTTTATATGTAGACCAAGTATCCTCATAGATTCAACTTGGTTTAAAATTGTTGAAGAACAGTTTATAGTGCACATACAGTTTTTTTGTGGCATATATGGATAGTTTTACATTTTGAGACAGAAAGAATTGCACCTGATATCGTTGACCATTCATCTATATCATTAAATAGACGGTTTAGGTTGATTGTCGGATTTTTCCTCTTGTTTGATTTTATAATTGGGTTAAAATCGTCAGCATAAGCCACAAAATCGATTTCCTTGTGCATAGAAAAAATTGAGCATAATTTATTGTAGGCAATTAGGAATAGTGTAACTGACAATCGTGAACCCTGTGGTATACCATTAGATAAAGGGTGGAGGGTAGAGTGACATCTGCCTATACGTACTACTATTTTCCTATTAGACATAAAGTTTCCAATATAATTAATTATATTAGGGCCCATTTTCCACATAGTGAGCTGATCGATTACTGCATGTATACCAATTCTATCAAAAGCACTCTCAAAGTCTAGTGATACTATTGAGACATGTTTACGTGTTGATAGGCTAGTTGCAATATGGTAATCTAAATACAATAGACAATCAATTGTGGATTTTCCTCTTCGAAACCCGAATTGACGGCTATCTAGGAGTTTATGTGATTGCATAAACCGCCAGCGTCTGTTAGCTATTATTTTATCCATTACTTTTGATATGCATGAGTTTAGCGAAATTGGTCTATAAGATTTTAACAGAGTTTTATTAGAACCTGGTTTGAATATTGATATTACAATACTGTTCTTATATTGTTGTGGAATATATGTATTAAAAATTGTGTTGTACAAAGATAGTAGCCATTGTTTCATTGTTAGCGGTAGATTTTTAAGCATAGGGTAGGACACTCTGTCTAACCCTGGCGTTTTTGCTTTCATTCTAGTCAAAACTGATGAAAGTTCTAACATGCATATAGGATTCTCAATTATTAGTGCTTTACAAGAGGGAGTTGCTGGAAGGTTTTGTCGAACGACTCTAGCTTTGTGTGTTCTAAAACTTTCGTTAAATATCAAATCTGAGGAATTTTCTGACCAAAAGGTTGCAAATTCTTCAACCATGTCTGACTTATCAGTCAACATAAGATTCGGGTTGTTTAACTTAGATATACAGTGAATTGAGTTCATTATTTTAAGCCCCGTAAAGCTTCTGATGTTATGCCAAATTTTAGCGGTTGGTGTAGATGAGTTGATAGTGGAACCAAGTTGGTTAATTGATTTCGCTTTTGACAGTTTGATTTTTCTTTTAAATTGCGCTCTAATTTTTTTGAAATTAATTAGGTTCTCGAGGCTCATATCACGTTTGTAGATGTGCCAAGATCTGTTCTTTTCGGTTTTAAGTTTGTGGAGTTCGTTGTTCCACCATGGAACTTTTCTGCTAAAAATATTTCTAGACTGCGGTATAGCAACATTTGCTGATTCGTGGATTATTTTAGAAATGTTGGCTGCTTCTATATTGACATTGTCGCTAATTTGACGACAAGAATCAAAGTACAGACACTTACTTTGAAATAGTTTCCAATTGGCCGACTCTGTCTTAAATTTGGGTCTATAGGTTGGACAGCTAGAGGTAGTATTTGAATTGTGAAAGAGCGAGATTATAATAGGGTAGTGATCACTTCCATGCAAATTATCTAGAATTTGCCATTCTGACTCAATTGCAATTGAAGGACTGCAGAATGATAAGTCTATGTGTGAGAAGGTGCCATGTGTACTAAAATGTGTGGGAGAGTTATCATTAAGGATAATATATTCCGAATCATTAATAAAATTGGTTAGAATTGTCCCTCTCCTATTATGTGAAAGTGAACCCCAACTGGCACAGAAGTCTCCTGTGATAATACTAGGTGTTGTAGATACTGTAAAAACATTTTCCAGATTCTGTACAGAAAAATGTTGGTGTGGCGGGATATATGAGGAGAATATATTAAATTTCAGCTTTGAAGTTATTTCAACACAGATAGTGTCTATGTTTATATTGTTGCCTAATATTATTTGTCGATGTTGAATGGAGTTATGAACCAATATCGCTACCCCTCCGTAACTTGTGTTAGATGTATTGGTCGAGTATAAGGTATAATTAATTGGTATGTTTATATGTGTCAGGTCATGTAAATGTGTTTCTTGAATACATACAATTTTAGGTAAATAGGTTTTTATGAGAATTTGAAGTTCATTATAATTATTTTTAAAACCGTTCATATTCCATTGGAGGATGTTAAATATCATTTGATAGGGTATTGAAGTTTAAATATGCAATTAGAATTAAAATAATAAATAATTTTAATTTGTAATGAACTAATTTTATAAGAGTTAGCCAAAAAGGTGGGGCACTTGGGTAACGTATCTGATTTAAGTTTAAATATGTAAAAAAAAAACAACATAAATAAATAATTGAGAGCAGAAATAATGAATAATAGAGATTTGTAAGAGTTAATATTAAAAATAATATAAAAATAATATAATACTTTGTTGTTGTTTTTAAAATAAAATTTAAGAGTTATTATTGTAAATATTTACGAGGAATTTTTCGAGCGCTTAGCCTCAAGCTCCAGTTGTTTTTTTACTTGCGATCTTGTTCTCTTAGATGTGTTTCTAGGTAGCAGTATAGTTTTTTTATTTGGTGAGTTTTTATTTGATGTGTTTTGTTTATCAGTGTCAGAGATGTCGGTGGAGATGTCACTCATTACATCGGCATACTCTTTGATTGTGCGTGAATTTGTTGGTAAGTTCGGTGGTGGCATAATATTCGATGTATTTGGTGTATATTTATTGTTTATTCCAATTGAGTGGTTGTTGTTTTGTGTTACTACTGCAGAGTAAGATGTAGTTTGGTTGTTGTGTCTTTGTTGATAAATTGTTGATGCTCTTTTTTTACTAACTTTTTCAATAGTTATTATTGCTTGTATTTCTTTCTCTTTAAGAAATACTGGGCAAGATCTATTGACAGAAGCATGATCGCATTTTTCATAGTTTAGTGTTTTGCAGTTGCTGCAGTGAGATGGTCGGGTGCATTTCTCCTTTAGTTCGGCATTAAGGTGGTATGATTGTGCGCAGTTGTAACAAATTTTATCATTTTTACATATTTTCGAGACATGGCCATATTGAAAGCAATTATTACACTTCAATGGGAGGGGAATATATGGTCCTATGCGTAATTTTTCATAACCTACCGCCAATTCAGACGGCAGTGAAGGCAGTGCAAAGGTTATAATTATAAGACCAGTTTCATTAAGCTTGTCATCCACTTTTTTCATTATTTTTTTCACTGCACAAACATTTTGTTTTTTTAATTCCGATAGAATTTCTTCTTCATCAATACCACGCAAATCGTTGGAGTAAATAACTCCTCTTGCGTAGTTGAGGGTTTTGTGCTCGGTTACTTCGACTTTTATTTCGGGAGATAGCGAAGTTAATTTTATTAGTTGTCTTGCTTGAGTGTAGTTTTTTGTTTTTATAAGTATAGAGCCGGTTTTTAGTTTTTTGCACAGAACAACTTCTCCACCAGCTATGCTGTCCACTACTTTCTTTATTAAGAAGGGAGAGACATTTGCGAGAGATTCAGTGCTATTCACACGTGACATCAACAAATATTTTTCACCAGGAGAGATTATATTTAGCGTTTTCTTTTGATCTAACATTATTAGTGTTTGTGTGTAATTGAATTCATCAGGCGGCTTGTTCATGTTTAGTACTGTTTAATATATGTAATATGTAATATATTTATTGTATTGTTCAAGATTATTAAAAAGAAACACGGAGCGGTAAAAGTCACGTCTGTCTTCAATGAGAGAAGTTTTGCAACTGTTAACTAAATTATTCGATTTATTCGGACGATAAAAAGCCTAATAATCTGGATCGATTTATTCAAATAATACTTATTTGATTCGAATAATTAAAAAACTCTTAAAATAATAAATTATGATTTAAGCTATTATGCATTTTAATCGAAAAAAGAACTGAATAATTCGGATCGAATCATTCGAATAATATATATATTATATTTAATAAAATTATTCATTCTAATCGAAGAAGAAAAAACAGAATCATCTGGCTCGATTTACTCGAATAATATTTATATGATTCGAATAATTAAAAAACTGTTGAATTATTCAATTAAGATTTAAGCAAATCATTCGTTTTAATCGAATCAAAATGACAGATTGGACAGATTTTTTTGAATAAATTTTTTTTGTAACAAATAGCTAAAGAAAACTGTTGTACTATTCATTTAGGACTTAATTAAAATATTAATTTTAATCGAAGAAAAAAGATTCGATTCCAGGGATCTATTAGCAATGTTCGAAAAGGTACATCTATAATATTAATAGGCTATGCGATTTCTTGTGAATGATGTTTTGTTCTACCGTTTTATCTCGATTTTGACCAAGCTTATATTAGTTGAAAGGTATTCCTTTTTAGCGGTTTTGGAGATTTACAGATTTCTAAATTTTTTCCTCTATTTTGAGTAAATCGCATTTAAAGTTGCTACTAACACATAAATAAAATTAAACAATGCTATGTGTGTGTTTACTAAATTCGTTAATGTGTTTGTAATAAAAGTTAGTTTGTTTTTTTGTGTTGATTTGTGAATTGGCTATAATTGATAAGCATACCTTTAGGGTCTTTATTTAATAAAAAAATAAAATATCTTAGAATTTGCACTCGAATTTCGAGGGCTGGAGTCTGCTAGTATATATAAATGGCCTGTTCCTCAACAATATTTTATTATTTGGTTTTCTAGAATAACCGCGTATGTCATAAAATCAAATTGTTCTGGGGAGCCAAAAAACGTTATATTTGAAATTATGGGCTCGATATAAAGTTTTTAGAGCTTTTTATTTTACAGTCCTGTAGATATGGGCAATAAATACTTTTATATAAAATTTTTAGTCAAAAA
This sequence comes from Cordilura impudica, assembly GCA_963682025.1. Lineage (NCBI taxonomy): Eukaryota > Metazoa > Arthropoda > Insecta > Diptera > Scathophagidae > Cordilura > Cordilura impudica. Next base: position 229,290,902 of record OY821519.1, on the reverse strand, counting down.
TCTTCAGAGAACTAAATCCTAGAGAAGGACGAAAAAAACAATATGTAAATAACACTTAAAGTGTGTGCAGTTAAAACAACTTATGTCGACAAACGTCGTTTTCTTGTTGGAGTTAAATAGTTGATTAAGCATGAGTTGAATAACCCCCAAGATAATTTATAGTTCTGCAAAAAACATCGCAGAATAAGATAAATTAATTAAGGATAAATTAAAATTAATGAGTTAAATTTAAATTTTAATTTTTTTTTTAATTAAATTTTTAATTTTTATTTATTTTTTTTTAAATAGTTAAGTTAAAAAATTTTAATTGTTTCAATAAAAAAAAAATTTTAATTTTAACTTTTTTTAGCTTTTATTTAACAATTTAAATTTTTTTTTTTTTTTATTAAAATTATTTTAAAAAATTTGTTTTTATTTAAAATTAATTAGTAAACAAATTTTTTTGTATTAGGAAAAAAATTAAAAAAATACATTAAAAAATATAATATAATTTTTATACCCAAATCTTCTTCCGATGAAATTTGCACCAAGGTTAGTCCTATTGGATAGTAGTTTAGATCTCCAGATCTCTCTGAGTTAGAGGGGATCAAAATTTGACATTTTGGCCAAACAGGTGTTTCTTCTCATCCATGTAACTTATTACCTATTGTTCTTAGAAAATTTTCTCCTAAAGAGTTTAGATAGCTATTTGTTCAATATTTCGGGAAAAAATACTTAAAAAAAAATGTAGCCTTTTTTTTTGCTAAATTAAAGCATTTTTTGCCTTTTTTTTCAAAAAGGGCATTTTTTTTTTTTTTTTCAGAAGAAAGCTTAGGATTTTTCCTTTAAGAGCTTTTTGGTCGCTTAGTGGGATGGGAGTGGGATATCTATCAAAATAAATGTTTTGTAACTCAAGACAACGGTTTTTCAATTTTTCACAAATGCGCTATTTTGAATTTTTTCCTATTTGTGTGTAAAACCTTACAAATAAAACTTATACTGAGAAACTAGACAAATTAACCTTTCCGAAGGTATATTACATACCTAACTAAAATTTTATACCCTCGATACTGTAATACCCAGAATATGTTAACCTCAGGAAAAAAATCGCTTTTTTTCTATAGAAATGTTGAAAAATTATTATTTTTTATTTATTTTTAATAATAATTAAATTAATGTATAATAATAATAATATTAAAAATAAAAAGATAAATAATTTATTAAAATTTAATCTTAATTGCATTAGATCCATTTATATCATATCTATTTTTATACTTAATTTATTGTAGCTGATGAAGTATTTAAGTCTTGGAAATTTTTAAATAACCAGTCGTTCATTCAGCTTTTTTGTCGCCTTTATTTACTGCGTTTTTTTGTCAATCCTTTCTTGGCGTTACTAGGTTCAGCTGTTGATTTCGCTGCTGGTTTATTTGTTGTCTTTGGAAAGAAATCGCATTGAATAGAGGCAGAAAACTTTTTCAACTTGAGTCGTCCATCGACAAGCGGTATAAAAGCATGGTATTGAGCGGTGCCATCGATTGTTACCGCAGCATCGAACCTGCTCTTCAGTATTTTCAATGTTTCCTGATGATCCTCTTTGTTGCTAAAAACTATTTTAGTTTATTTACAATAATTCTTTGCCCAATGGAATAAAGCAGTCGCATCTAAGATGCGATCTTGATGAGAGCACTGGAGGCTATACTTCGCTGCATTTCTTTTAAGGTTTGCTCCAATACTATCACATGCTCCTTTACCATGAGCAGTAGGATGAAAATGCCACTCAGCTGGCATTCCAAAATCTTTTTCACGGGCCATAAGATTTGCCAAGCTACTTTTGTTTTTAAAATGTTGACGAGCTCCGTCCGAAACGTAGTATACCTTCTTTACTGTAAATTTAGATTTTAGAAATTTTAGTATTCTCTTCTGGTACTCTTAAACTGCAACGGTATCATGTTTTAAATCGTCGGATATGATTGCCATACTTTTGTGTTCCAGTTTTTCATCTTTCATGTTGTAAATAACTACTGTGAATATAGTTGCTTGGTCGTTATTGAAGTGGAATGCTTGTATGGCATCCTGAAGAACATATTTATAGTTTTCTGCGAAATCATATGAAATAACGAATTCACCAGACTTCAAATGTATCTTCGAATCCTTGAAGAATGACCATTGCTCTTTGACTAAAAAGTCATGGTTTCTCAAGTTTAGCAATCCTGTACACATTTCTTCCACAAAATCATCCACATTTAAAATGATTGTTTTCAATGTGCATCTGTCAATCTGAATCCAAGAAATAAATTTGACCTCCTCTATATATTCTCGATCTAAAGAGTTGATTAAATTTTCTTTGATGAATGTGGTTTTCGGGCAATTGGTACATTCACCTAAGTGGCAACAAGTTGTTTCATTAGGACACATAGTCAATTTAAGGCAATCGCGGTAATCGTGTAAATCTTCTGCCGAATCATCTATTAAATACTTTAAGTAGATTTTGTTCAACATCAGTTTAAGATTTTCATATATATATATATAATGACTTTGTGCTGCTGTTTGTAACAACCAAATATATTTGCCTTAGACGCATCTTTTATTATACCAATCGATTCAGAATAACTTTTTGAGTCGATTTAGCGATGGCCGGCCATCCGTCCGTCCGTCTGTGTGTCCACGTAAACCTTGTAATAAACTGCAGATCGCAAATATGAATATATTTTGATGAAATTTGGTATATAAGCTTTTTTCGGCTACAGGATGAACGACACTGAAATTGATGAAATTGATGTTGCAGACCTAGTCCCCATACAAATGACCCCTATGAAATCGACATAAATTGCCATAAGATCAAAATTATCACAGAGATCTCAGTCAAATTGGGTTGGTATGTGTTTATTATATCCATTAATCAGTAGTCCAAAAAAAATCCCTATAGGACAATTCTGAGTCATATGCCCCATATAGAGCTGCTTCCCGATCTTCATTTAAATCTATCAAAAAACAGAAATATTTCACGATTTTTCTCAAATTTGGTTTGTATATATTTTTCAAAATATAAGTAACTTTACCAAGTATGGTAAGGACCGGTCCTTTTTTCGATCTAGTTCCCATGTAAATATATCACCCGATATGAACTTTTTCATATCTGCATATCAAAATTAATAATGCCACTCAAATTTGGTTTATGCTTATTTTCTATATCGAATCAGTTGGACCGAAGAGATAGAGCCTCTAAACCGTGGTATAGGGTATCGTATAGTCGGTCTATACCGACTATAATTTCTTACTTGTTTTAATATCAGGTGTTGCATTTTTAAATTATTTAAAATTTTTAAAATTATTATGTCAACTTAGCAGAGCAAAGCGGACACCAAAATCTATTATAGTTCTGCAGTAAACCCCGCAAAATAAAAAAACCGAAATAAAAATTAATAAAAAAAAAAAAATATGGAAAAAAAATCGTTTAAAAATTAAGAGTGTTAAATTCGGCTATGACGAAAATTTTTGAGAAGAAAACAATTTTATAAAATTAATACTAAATAACAACAATCACACTGAATTTTTGGAATTTTTTAGGCCATATTGCATTGCACCAACAATGGCCCCTGATTTATACAATTTTAAATACCAATTTGCACGAAATAATGATAAACTACAATGTCCTTAGCTTACCAGGGCAAATGGGTTATTTTGTGAATGACCGGACGGACATGTCCATGTCGACATGAACTGCTATGAGGATCATGAATGTATATCATTTATGGGGTCACAAACTAATTTTTTGATGCGTTAAAAACGTAATAAAAACGTATATATATATATATATACTGTACATAGTAGTGTGGACATCGAGATAGTCTAAATAATGAAATTGTTTCCGAAAAAACCAAAAATCTTACATCAATTTTTATTCAGATTTTTGAATTTAACCTACCGCAATACAAAAAAAAAAAAAAAAAAATGTTGCATTAAAATGCAGATTTTTTTTTTATTTTTTACGATGTCTAGTGTAATTAATCAATATGGATAATTAGAAACACATTTCAATAGTATTGCTGTCTGAGAAAAGTTAAAATTTTTTTTTGGAAAGTCTTGACTATTCTGCAATTGCAATTCTAAATTGAACTAGTATAGCCCAGCACTCGAAATTCGGGTGCAAATTCTAGGAAATATTATTTTTTTATCAAATTTTTGTCTTCCAATGATTTTTTAATCTATATATATAACAAATTTCTGAATATTTAAATGAGCCTAAAGGTATGTTAATCAATTTTAGCAACTCACAATGCAACACAGAGCGTCTGATATATAATTTATATCATTAGCATTAATAGGGTGTAACGAATTTTTATAAATATTTTATTTTATTTACTTAAACGATTAATTGAAGAATAAGCCATTAATTTTCGTAAAGAAGTTTAATTTAATCCTCCTAAAGCTCCAATTAATCTAGATAAAATAATTGAAGCTATAATTAAACATAAATTTTATCATTTTCAGATTTTCCTCTATTTGAGCTATAACTATGCCAATTTTCACACTCCTCCGTGCCCGCATATTGCTTAAAAATTTACCTGCACGTATTAATATATAGATTTGTCCTTCAATAAATATTGGAAAAAATTATAGAAGCTCATAAAAGAAGCTTGGCCTGTGATTACTAAACCCTTTGGAATATTTACTATGTTGGCATAGTACTTTTACCACTTCGCAGCGTGGCTGCAGTACAGTGTAATAACCAGTTGAACAATTTTTGTGTAAATTTAATTTTAAGTATTTTTTTCTTTTATAAAATTTACTTATTTAATTTTTTAGATTTCTTTATATAAACTATTAATTCCCAACATTAATTTAGATAATCTCAATTTCTCATTCTTTGCTGGGTTATTTTAAATTAAATTCTACTTATTTTTATGTATTTTAAATCGAATTATATTCTTCCAGTTGAAAGTATTTCATAAAGTATTTTTTCATTTATAATAGTTCAATTATATCTTATATTTAGTTTTAAATTTAATTGTTTTTAATTTCATATTCATAGCATAGTTTTTGAGGTTTTTGTGGTTTAAGAAAATATTTGCAAATAAAAACTTGTATAAGGAAGAAAGCTAAATATTTGAAATATTTTTCAGGTTATTTATTGCATTTTTATTAAAACATATTTATATGTTTTTAATAACTTTTCAAATAAAAGTATACTTTAAGGAGCAAAACATTTCTAATAAAAGAATTTTTTTGCTTATATTTTTGTTTACTGTTTTTTTTTTTCTAGAAAGTGTTTTCACAAAAAATTTTTCTTCTTCTAAATGATACAAAATGTGGCACAACAACTTAATCTTTTAGAAACCTTGCATACTTTTAGGTGTTGAAAAAATACGGAAATTGTTAATTTTTATAGCATCATAAAATATTTCGCTACGCTAACATGATAAAACACTTGGCCCGGCTCTCAAAGCCATACACATTGTATAACTAACATTTTGGGTCTTAATTCATACTAACACTTAATGCTTACAATGTTTGCTATATTTTAGATTGCTAGATGGTCATATTTTGTGGTGGTATTTTTTTTTTATTACTCTTAGAGATTAAAGGCCTAAAAACCAAAAAACCAAAAAAGTAAACAAGAAAATTATAGTAAGTCTAGACCGACTGTACGATACCCTACAGTATGTGTTTACAGAATTGGTCATAGATCCATCTAATTGGGTATAAAAAATAAGCATAACCAAGATCCAAATGATAATTTTATTCATTTTTTTTTTTGCAGATTTGGAAAAGTTCATATCGGATGTTATATTTATATGGGGGTCATTTGTATGGGGACTAGGTCTGAACATGCACCGATTTTCACCAATTTCAATGGAATTCCTTCTAAGCCTGATAGAAATTTACGTATCAAATTTCATTAAAATATGTTCATATTTGCGACCTAGTTTGATGTAAACATGGTTTACATGGACACACACACGGACGGACAGACAGACCGAAGGGCGGTATAATAAAATATGGCTCTAGGTTAAACATTTTTGTTAGTTACAAACCTCAGCACAAAGTTATTATACCCTAACCACATAGTGGTATAGGGTATAAATATATATATAAGGCAATAATACCTTAAAAATAAAAAATAAAAGTATTTAGAAGATTTTAAAAATATTGCAGAATATAAAATTGTTTAGAAAAAATATGAAGCATATTTTTGGGTGGGCTTAAAAAAATCTAAGAAACAAAGTTATAACTTTCAGGGGTTTTAAGAAAGTTTTTCATTATGATTTCCGTTATATTGTTATTATATTTTTTTTCTAGGTTTTTCAATAACAATAGCAAAACTCTTTACAGACGCACAAAGTTTTAATTTTTTTTTTGCCAGTTATAAAGACTTAAATTGTTGTCGATGGCTATTGTAGTTGTTGCTGTTTGTATTAAAATCCATCCATTTCAGTTGGTATTTTGTGTTTGTGTGCGTTGTTTTTTTTTTCTGCCTCAACTTCTTGTTGGGCTCATAAACACCCTCTGATGAAGTCTCTACACAAGTGTTTGCTATTTGTTGTTGTTGCATTCATTGTTAGAAGTGTTTCGTACTTCGTTTTCTAAAGTGAGTTTATAGTGCTAACAAAATCAATCGATACTTAATGGAAAATCGTTATTAATGAAAAAGTTTGTAATATTTTTTTTCTTCTATTTTGAAAAAAAAAAACTTCATTATTGTTGCCAGTACTAGCGACGACTGCGACTACCGAAAGTGGCAAAATGTTGTATGAAACTTAAAAGGAATACAATTGAAAATGCAACCAGCCATGCGTTCGAAAACAATGATAAAGTGCAAAGCCAGTACGAAGTAAAAAGTGCACGTAGTTTTTTTTTGTCGGAAGCGTATAAAAATAGCATAGCTAGGAAATAAGTTAAAGTTTTGTATTGTTTGAGTAACAAAAGAAGAAAAAAAAATAGCAGAAAAGAACTTAAAAGTTTGTCAAAAACCCTTAACAGCAATTTGTAATTATAATATGGGAAGTGTGAAATGTTGTTCTGTTAAGAGTTTTCTACTAATTTTTTGTTGTTGTACAAATGGGAAATTTTAAATACAACAGTTTAAACAAAAAAAAAGAAGGCTTACTTTAGGGGAAAAGAGTTATTATAACCGGAAAAAAAATAAAAATATAATTTAGAGGCAAATTTGCAGTTGTTAAAATTTCTATTTTAAGTGTTCTTAATGATTGCATTTCTGGTTTTTAAAAAACTGCTGCATTTCTGTGTCTTTTAGAATCTCTGGAAATTCCATTAAATTGTAATTTTTATTTTCCCATTCGTTAGCACAACAGCCACAAAAACCTCGAACTTCTCAATTTATACAAAAAAAAAATGGATTTTTTTCACATTTTTTTATTTTTATTTATTTTTTTGTAAACAATATATAAAAGATCCCGCATTTTCTGCAATTGTTGCAGCAATTGTTAAAGAAACACATACAAATTCTAGGTAAATTGAGAAACCAAAAAAATAAAAAAGAAAGAATTTCCTTTTATATTTTGAACAATTTGCAGTAACAAGAATACAATTGTGAATTGCATTGACATGTTAAAAACTTATTCGTCTTCGGTAGCTGGTGCCACGGCAGCGGCAATGAAAACTATACAATTGCTTGATGGCAGGGATTTAAAGTCGGTATAAGAAACTTTCATCTGTATATATGTATATATATACAAAAAGTATTTACTTATATATATATATAATGCATCAATACTTGGCAATAAAAGTATAGCAAAAAAAAAAACAGAAAGTTTAATGACAGTTTAAAGACATGTTAAGAAAAAAAAGAGATTTAAAATGACTTGCAAAAGGGACACATTGTTTTTTATTAAAGATTTAAAGAAGAAAATTTTGAAATGTCCAAAGGTGAACTTTAAGTGTTTGGAAAGTTTTGAATTTGTCTAAAGATAGTTTTGTTAAATATTATATTATCAAGCAAAGAAAAAAAGAAATAAAAAATATTTTATTTTAAATTTTAGGTATATCCTGCTAAAGTTTTTGTATTTTTTGGTAGAGCAAGCGAATCTTTTTGAGCCGAATAATTTCTTATTAACTCAATATTACATTAATAGGCTAGGCGATTTCCTGTGACTGATGTTTTGTTCTACCCTTTTATCCCAATTTTGACCAAACCTATATTATTTGAAAGGTATTTCTTTTTAGCCATTTTGCAGATTTACAAATTTTTAAATTATTTCCTTTGTTTTGAGTAAATTGTATGTAAATTTGCTACTAATATATACATAAAATTTTACAATGCTATGAGTGTTTTTATTATATTTGTTAATGTGTAATAAAAATTAGTGTTTTTTGTGTTGATTTGCGAATTGGCTATAATTGATTAGCATACTTTTAGGGTTTTTATTTAATGAAAAAATAAAATTTCCTAGAATTTGCACTCGAATTTCGAGGGCCGGAATCTGCTAGTTATTTATAAATATTTCAAGAAAGCTGTATCATAGGCCTCTGCGATGGTGTATATTATATTTTTGTTGTCCCACTTTCATATTATCAGCCCGAATTATTCATACTAGCATTTTATTTTGTCTTTAAATTTTTTTTCTTTCAATGTTTTTTTCATCTATATATGTATATAAAAAATTTATAATAGTAAACAATTTTATGAGAACATAAGGGAATGCCAATCAATTTTAGGCAATTCGCAACTCAACATAGGGCATGTAATATACAATTATAATGAAATTTGATGAATTGTGAATTGGCTAAATTGATTAGCATACTTTTAGACTCTTATAAAATTGTTTATTATAAATTATTTGTTATAAATATTTAATATATTTTAACATATCTTACACAAAAATATTAAATTCTGCACTTCTCCTCCATATGAACTATAACTACGCCTAATATCACACTCTTCGATGTCTCCATTATGCTTAAAAAATTAAGAAAAATTTTTCTTTAATTAATATATATATATGGGGATTTCATGTCAAGTGCACCAACTTTTGAAACCGATGTCTTCCGATCGGGATGAAATTTGCACCAAGGTTAGTCCTATTGAATAGTAGTTTAGACATAATTTTTCAATAAGATCGGTCCAGATCTCTCTGAGTTAGAGGGGACCAAAATTTGACATTTTGGCCAAACAGGTGTTTCTTTTCAACCATGTAACTTATTACCTATTGTTCTTAGAAAATTTTCTCCTAAAGAGTTTAGATAGCTATTTATTCAATATTTCGGAAAAAAATACTTAAAAAAAAAAAAAAATTGCAGACTTTTTTTTGCTAAATTAAAGCATTTTTTGTCTTTTTTTTTTCAAAAAGGGCATTTTTTTTTCTTCGTAAGAAAGCTTAGGATTTTTCCTTTAAGAGCTTTTTGGTCGCTTAGTGGGATGGGAGTGGGATATCTATCAAAATAAATGTTTTGTAACTCAAGACAACGGTTTTTCAATTTTTCACAAATGCGCTATTTTGAATTTTTTCCTATTTGTGTGTAAAACCTTACAAATAAAACTTATACTGAGAAACTAGACAAATTAACCTTTCCGAAGGTATATTACATACCTAACTAAAATTTTATACCCTCGATACTGTAATACCCAGAATATGTTAACTTCAGGAAAAAAATCGCTTTTTTTCTATAGAAATGTTGAAAAATTATTATTTTTTATTTATTTTTAATAATAATTAAATTAATGTATAATAATAATAATATTAAAAATAAAAAGATAAATAATTTATTAAAATTTAATCTTAATTGGATTAGATCCATTTATATCATATCTATTTTTATACTTAATTTATTGTAGCTGATGAAGTATTTAAGTCTTGTAAATTTTTAAATAACCAGTCGTTCATTCAGCTTTTTTGTCGCCTTTATTTACTGCGTTTTTTTGTCAATCCTTTCTTGGCGTTACTAGGTTCAGCTGTTGATTTCGCTGCTGGTTTATTTGTTGTCTTTGGAAAGAAATCGCATTAAACAGAGGCAGAAAACTTTTTCAACTTGAGTCTTCCATCGACAAGCGGTATAAAAGCATAGTATTGAGCGGTGCCATCGATGGTTACCGCAGCATCGAATCTGCTCTTCAGTGTTTTCAATGTTTCCTGATGATCCTCTTTGCTAATAAAAACTATTTTAGTTTCTTTACAATAATTCTTTGCCCAATGGAATAAAGCGGTCGCATCTGAGATGCGATCTTGATGAGAGCACTGTAGGCTATACTTTGCTGCATTTCTTTTTAAGGTTTGCTCCAATACCATCACATGCTCCTTTACCATGAGCAGTTGGATGAAAATGCCACTCAGCCGGCATTCCAAAATCTTTTTCATGGGCCATAAGATTTGCCAAGCTACTTTTGTTTTTAAAATGTTGACGAGCTCCGTCCGAAACGTAGTATATCTTCCTTACTGTAAATTTAGATTTTAGAAATTTTAGTATTCTCTTCTGGTACTCATAAACTGCAACGGTATCAAGTTTTAAATCGTCGGATATGATTGCCATAATTTTGTGTTCCAGTGTTTTATCTTTCATGTAGTAAATAACTACTGTGAGTAGAGTTGCTTGGTCGTTATTGAAGTGGAATGCTTGTATGGTATCCTGAAGAACATATTTATAGTTTTCTGCAAATCATATGAAATATCGAATTCACCAGACTTCAAATGTATCTTCAAATCCTTGAAGAATGACCATTGCTCTTTGACTAAAAAGTTACGGTTTCTCAAGTTTAGCAATCCTGTACTCATTTCTTCCACAAAATCATCCACATTTAAAATGATTGTTTTCAATGTGCATCTGTCAGTCTGAATCCAAGAATCAAATTTGACCTCCTCTATATATTCTCCATCTAAAGAGTTGATTAAATTTTCTTTGAAGAATGTGGTTTTCGGGCAATTGGTACACCTAAGTGGCAAGAAGTTGTTGCATTAAGACACATAGTCAATTTAAGGCAATCGCGGTAATCGTGTAAATATTCTGCCGAATCATCTGTTAAATACTTTAAGTTGACTTCCTTCAACATCAGTTTAACATTTTCATGGTAAATTTGGGTTAATTTCGTGAAGCCAATTCTAACATCCTCGTGTTCAGATTGAAATGTTGCAAATAACACTTTCAGGTTACAGATAACCATTCTCTTCTGTTATGTTATGAAGGTATGTTACATACCTTCGGAAAGGTTAATTTGTCTAGTTGCTCAGTATAAGTTTTATTTGTAAGGTTTTAGACACAAATAGGAAAAAATTCAAAATAGTGCATTTGTGAAAAATTGAAAAACCGTTGTCTTGAGTTACAAAACATTTATTTTGATAGATATCCCACTCCCATCTACTAAGCGACCCAAAAGATCTTAAAGGAAAAATCCTTAGCTTTCTTATGAAAAAAAAAAAAATGCCCTTTTTGAAAAAAGGCAAAAAATGCTTTAATTTAGCAAAAACAAAAGTCTAATTTTTTTTTTTTTTTTTAAAGTATTTTTTCCCCAAAATTAAAAATAGCTATCTAAACTATTTGGGAGAAAAATTTCTAAGAACAATAGGTAATAAGTTACATGGATTAGAAAAAACACCTGTTTGGCCAAAATGTCAAATTTTGATCTCTTCTAACTCAGAGAGATCTGGACCGATCTTATTAAAAAATTGTGTCTAAACTACTATCTAATAGGACTAACCTTGGCGCAAATTTCATCTCGATCGGAAGACATCGGTTTCAAAAGTTGGTGCACTTGACATGAAACCCCCCATATACATATATATATCTATATGTATCTGTAATATCAATGGGCTAGGCGATTTCTTGTGACCGATGTTTTATTCTGCCATTTTATACCGATTTTGACCAAACGTATATTATTTTAAACGTGTATTATTTTTAGCTGTTCACCAGATTTACAGATTTTTGAATTTTTTCCCTTTATTTTAAGTAAATTGCTACTAACACACACCTAAAATTATACTTATGCTGTGTGTGTGTTTTATTAAGTTTGTTAAAGTGTTTGTTAATGATTTTGTTATCTTCATTCACAATAATAATAAACCATAAAAGTGTTTGGTTTGTGAATTGGCTAAGTTGAAAAATAAAGCTGCCTAGAAATTGCACACGAATTTCTAGCGCTGGAATCTGCTAGTACATATAAATATGCAATTGCCAGTTAATGACATTTTATTGTAAATTTGTTGATTCTGATTGATAATTATGAAGAAATCTCTATAAATAAGCATGTAAAGAAATTATGTAAAATTATATATTTTAACAATACAGACTCGAGCAGATATCTCTGCAAAAGTCCCATAAATAAGCATTTTGATAACAACATGCAAGAATGCGCAATTAAAGCGAAATATAGTTAAATATACACCTACAATTTGATTCCATTTTATTCTAAATTTACTAATTTGGAAAGATATTTATGGCAAAGTTTCTGTAGACGAACATTTTTATTTAAATATGAAAAATATGTAACAAATATGTCACTGCCAAAGACATTTGATTGCAAATTTACTGATTCGGAGAGATATTTAAAAAAACAAGCATTTTGATGTAAACTAGCGGAGCCCAGCAGTCGAAATTGGAGTGCAAATTGTAGGATTTTTTTTTCATTCAATTCATTTCTTTCAATGTTTTTTTAAATATATATATATACACAAAGTTTGTGAATACTTAAATAAAGATCATTAAATGTCATTACAAATATTTGGTAAACACACAGAAAATATATAAATGGGTTTGTCAGTAAATAATTTCATACGGGCCTAAAGGTATGCTAATCAATTTTAGACAATTCATAAACACACACACAGCAATGCTTAGTTTTTTATTTGAGCTTAAATATGTGCGTTATATTTGTGTTAGCAGCAACTTTAAGTAATTATTACTTCAAAAAAAATGTAGCAGATGGTGCTCATCTGTAAAGATGATGCACATCTGTGAAGAAATACCTTTCAAATGGTATATTTTTTCTTGTCAAAATCGGTTAGTAACTGACTGTCTAGGAGATGTCACAAGAAATCTCCTTGCCAATTAATATTATAGATTGGTAAAATCATGTTTTAAGTAAACTAATCAAACATATGCAACCATGAACCAAAAAAATTTTACTTTAAACTTATTGTTCTGGATAGATATTTATGAAAAATTAATTTAAACCAAAATATGCAAATTCATTGATACGGATAAACGTTTTTGAAAAAATTTCTATAAAAAATCGTTGTGATGGGAGTATGCAAAATTATGTATTTGAAGAAAAATATGCAACTACTATACAGCTTAAAACCTTTTATTTTAAAGTAATTGATTCGATTATATATTTATGAAAAAGTTCCATAAATTATCATTTTGATGAAGCTATGAAAAATCATCTATTTAAAATAAGATATAAATAAATATGCAACTACAAATCGATGCATATTAATTGTCAACTAGCAGATTCCAGCGCTCGAAATTCGAGTGCAAACTCTAGGGAATTTTATGTTTTCACATAATAAATAAATTAAGAAAAAAACCCTACACATTAAAGCAAACACATTAACAAAATTTAATAAACACACATATGGCATTGTATTATTTTATGTATGTGTAAGCAATTTTAACCGATCATAACTCCAAAAAAATGTTCCAGACGATGAAAATCTATAAATCTGGTTAACAGCTAAAAAGAAATACCTTTCAAATGATAAATTTTTTGTCAAAAGCGGGGTAAAACAATGAGACTTACATCGGGCACAAGAAATCACCTTGCCTATTAATATTATAGATTTATTGATTTGGATGGATATTTAGTTCATATTTAATATAGAATATTGAGATAAAACATAAATTTGAATGGAATTCTTTGCCATAACATTGACAAAACAAGCAGATAGACATGAGCAAGAAAAGAAGCAAGTAAGGCACATAATTCTCTTAAAGCTAATTCCATGGTGACACAGATGACATTCAGTGATCTTTCTTAAAAAAGTGTTTCATTGTTCATAAAAATATACAAAATTATGCAGAAGGACATGACCAACGTATTTACCATTAGAAAAAGTGAGAGAGTATTATCTATAATATTAATAGGCTAGGCGATTTCTTGTGACCAATGTTTTGTTCTACCGTTTTATCGCGATTTTGACCAAACGTATATTATTTGAAAGGTATTTCTTTTTAGCCGTTTTGCAGATATACAGATTTTAAAATTTTTTCCTTTATTTTGGCGAAATTTCATTAAAAGTTGCCACTAACACATACATAAAATTAAATGCTATGTGTGTTTTTATTAAATTTGTTAATGTGTTTGTAATAAAAATGAGTTTGTTTTTTGTATTAATTTGCGAATTGGCTATAATTGATTAGCATATCTTTAGGGACCTTATTTAATGAAAAAATAAAATTTCCTAAAATTTGCACTCGAGTTTCGAGCGCTGGAGTCTGCTAGTTTTTATTAATAATTGGAGGCAAAAAGCAGTCGTGACAAACATGACAACATACAGACATCCTTTTGGAGGATGTTTGTAAAACACAGAAAAGCTCAGGAGTTAGTTGTATGACAAATAAGAAAGTTGTTTATAGTTGAAATAAGAGCTAGTTAATATAAAAGACATGAATTCTAATTTAAAGTAAAAAGAAGTATTTTGTAATGCGACAGACATGATACTGCCTTTATTTTCAAAATAACTTAATTATACTTTTCTTTCTTACTGGTAAAATAGGGGCTTTAAAAGTATTCAAAAATATATCTACCAAACTATTGTCATGTCTTTGAAATGGTACAAATAAAAATTATTTAAATTAATATTTTAAAATTGGTCTTAAGGTTGATCTTTGCATGCAATTACAATTAAGTGAAACTTTTTAACAGCAAATATAAGTCCTTACGGCGTTAGTTTGTTAAAAAAAATTTGACAATTTAACTTCCGAATTTTTTCCCTAAAAAGGTCAAGAATCCCACCTCGTGCCTGAAGTCGTTTAATATCATTCAGTTAAAGAAAACGAACGTCCTCAGAGGAAAAAATAAGTTGTTTTTATGGTTGAAGAAGGTTTGAAAGTCTATTTTGTATTCAACTGTTCCCTGCAATGGCTTAATTTGCCATTTATCCCGTTCATTTACAGCATGGCTACTAATAATGCGTTGGACATCTGAGGAAAATCTAGGTAGATTTTAGTTGAAATCTATTTCAAAATCTATACCGTTTACATCTACCTTTTTTGACATTTTGTGAGATTTTGTTTCCACAACAATAAACAGTTGGTTAAAATAAAACATATAAACTAGAAATACCAAAAATAAACAAAACAATAGGAAAATGGATATATGGAAAATTCTAAAAAGGAACAGATTTTATAATTAAATTATGCAACAAATATTAAAAAAGCACAAACTGAAATAGAAATTTTACGAAAAAAAAACATTAGCATTTGTTAAATGTATTGTTTGAACAACAAACACAAATTCATTTTCCACAATTATTATTTAGCAGATTGGAATGGGCACATGTCAGTATAAAAAGTTATAAGTTTTCAATTACTAAATATTTTTTTATTATAGATTCGTCATTTTTTTTTTTTGTTAGTAATTAATATTTTATTTCTTTTTTATTTTACTTGTTTGATTTTGTTTTTAAATGTTAATTTTTCAGTCACTGCGTCGTAACTTTCTACTACAATATTAAAAAGACACAAGAGTATCATTTGGTAGTGCCCAAGTTTGACAAGATTTTGTGATATTTTGCACAAATCTAGTAACGAGCTAGATTTTGTTTTGTATGGGAAATCTAGTAAAAATGAGCTAAATTTCGCTCGAAATCTCGCATATACGAGATCTTGGTTAGCTGTAAACGCACTATAATATTTATTGCAGATGACGACACACACATAGGCAAAGCTCTCCCTATTATAGTACTTGAGATATGTGATATTGAATATTTACTTCGTAAGGGGGGTTACCACGCCCCGTGAATATTTAAAATATTTTAATAGTTATTCTGCTATTCGGGGCGGAGACGAATTCAACAAGCAAAAATCATTAAAATCTATCAAGAACTTCTTTAGTTATAAATAATGTAACTAAGCAGAATTTGTTTTATATATGTGACCTTCTCCGAGAAGAGGGACCTAGTGTGTCAAAAACCGGGTTCTGGTACCTAAAAGGGTGTAGAAACTTTAAATGCGTTTTTTTTTTCTCAAAACTTAATTTTCACACACTAGGTCCCTCTACTCGGAGAAGGTCACATATATAGATTTTTTGTTTTTTACATAATCTGGTTTTAAACCTAACTTTTTATCTAGCTTTCTTTAGTTTTCTATAGTCCTAGAATTAACAAAATATTCGAATAAAATCCTCTTTTACGCCTACACAAATTCTTCTTGCAAATTTAATTACTCAAATACAAAAATATCTCCTTTGCTCAGCCTAATAGTAAAACATATAATTTTCATCCTGAAATATTAACACACCTAAAATGGATTTTTATATTTTGATTTGCTTACTAAATTCTATATACCTCCTTCCCTTACACACACACAAACATACACACTTCTTATGCCACACTAATCTGTGTAGTTTCTCTTTTGTCTAAAAACCTTAAACAATGTTGGCTTTTATTACCTCATAAAACATTTACGTATATTCATTTTATGTTTTCGCTTAAGAATTTGTTTTATCGTTTAAAAATGTAATATTGCATTACTTTGCAAGCCTCTAGATGTGCTATAAAAAATTAAATATTTTATAGCATGCTATCGGCAAATGCTGTTTACCCTTTTTTTTTTTTTTTTGCTGTTGGCTTCGTAAGAAAATTTAATATGTAGCATGTACAAAAATATAATAAAATTTCGTTTATTTTATTGCTAAGTAATCTAATCATAAACAAACATATAGACATTCGAGCATGTAAGATTTTATATAAAAATATATATATATAAAAGGTATAAAGCATACTTAAAGGCTGTTAAAAAAAATGCCTAAGAAGTTATAACTTTGGGCTGATTTATCCACAATCAAGCAACTTGTATATATGATAAATAATGTATTGAAATAATGTTTAAAAATATAAACATATCCAAAAAAAATTTTTTTGTTTTAATAAAATTTTTTTATATATTTTTATGTCTACTAAAAATTTTTAGACTAAAAAAGAGATTTCTGTTGGCAAATTTTCGCAAAATTTTCAAGTTTTTAAAAGATTTCTTTAACTTTCTTTCTTACCAAAACCTCCGTTGACACAAAAAATAAAATAAATAATGTTAACAAAAACTTGGTTAAGTAAACAAAAATATGTTTTGAATCTTTGCTGATTGTTAGCCACATTTAGCTCATTCTTGTCCCCGGTTTTTCCCCATCTTCCAGGGTTTATTGTTAAATTATATCAGTTTAAAAGACACACACACACATATACATAGAGAAGCAGCAGAAAAAAACAAGTTTTTATATGTCTTTTGTACAAGTTAGCAAGTTTGTTTGGTTGAACAGTGGTAGTTGTTCATCATTAAAAAGTTTTTTGGTGAGTAAATTTTTCTTTTCATATTCTTGTAGCTGCTGACTAAGGTTGTTTTTCTTCTGAACATACAAGTAAAATTTCTTTTTTACAAGTAAAAACTTTTAGTTTGTTTATGCAATGCAAGAAAAAAAAAAAACCTTTTAAAGAATTGACTAACATGTGTTGCGACAAATTTCTATAACCCCCATTTATATCAAGAGGAATAAGCGTAGAGTTTTTCTCATGTTTTAGGCTGAAGTATTTGGTATATCTGTTTTAAATTTAATTGAAAAAGCAAAATGCATCAAGAATCAATCACGGATCTTTAAAGATTTCAGAGACCAGCCTTAAGTTGAATGATTGTCTATATTCCATTCTATATCTTAGTTTGTTTAGAATTACAAACACAGCTGCTAAACATTATGTTCTTTATATCCTCACATAACCTATTTTAGATTCTGTATTACACCCCTTATGGACTAGGTTATAATCATGATGCCATACCCACTAGGGTGTGTTACCAAAAAATTTTTTTTTTATTTTTGCAACTATTAAAGCGGCAAATGAGTTTATATGAGATTTTTTTTAGATTTTTTGAAGTTCGGCAGGTTGAAACCGATTTTATTAAATAAAACAAGTGAGAAAACTATATTCAGTCTAGACCGACTATACGATACCCCATACCATGCGTTTAGAGACCCTATTTCTTAAGTCCAACTTAGTGGATATAGAAAAAAAGCATAAACCAAATTTGAGTGGCATTGTAATTCAATTTTTTTTTGCCTTCGGATATGAAAAAATGCATATCCGATGCTATGTTTATATCGGGACTAGATCGAAAAATGGACCGAACCTGCAAGAACATATGCAAACAAAATTTGAGAAAAATTTGTGGTCACAGACGGACGGACAAACAGACGGTCGGACGGACACTGCACAATCGGTATAACAAAAGAAGGGTCCAGGTCAAATGTTTTTGGTAGTTACGTCACCACAAAGTCATTATACTCTGAACACGTAGTGGTATAGGATATAAATATATAGATTATGAAAATAATATTTTATTCTCTTGCTTTGTTTTCACAGTACCAGATAATTCACTTCTAAAGAGTACCAGCCTACTAATTGCAACTATCCGCAGAAAAATTATTAGTTTAAGGGACCCCATAGTCTGAATACTTTTAATACTTTACGGACTGTACTTCATTAAACAGACTGAATTTATTACTTGTAGCTCACGAACATACCCAAAATGTTTGCCCTAAATTTTTGCGTTTAATGCCTATTACAGAATTTGAATTTCAAGCAAATTAATATTCTTAATCGAAAGCGTATATTAAATATGGAGTAAATATCTAAGGCATTGATTTCAAGTTGCATTTTTTTGTATATTATGCTTAAAATACATACTATTAGGTTCGAGGCCTCAAAATTAGAGTGCAATTTGTTTGCAAACACATTAGCAAATTTAATAAACACACGCGTTGCATTGTACAATTGTATGTATGTGTTAGTAGCAATTTTAAATACATTTTATTAAAAAAAATTTTTTTAAATTTCAGCGAAAAAGAAATACCTTTCAAACGAGATACGTTTGGTCAAAATCGGAAGAAAACTGTTTAACAAATCAACGGTCACAATAAATCACTTAACCTAGTAATATTATAGATTTTGTATGATTTCATTAAAATGTTTTTTCATACATCTTAAAATTTTTCTCAAATTTTGTAAACAATTTTTTGCTCAATAGTTATACAAAATACTACTATGTGGTCATGTTATAATATATACTAGCAGATTCCAGCCCTCGAAAATCGAGTGTAAATTCTAGGAAATTTTATTTTTTAATTTAATAAATTATTGACCCTAAAGTTATCTTATTAACTTTAGACAATTCACAATTCAACACAATTATTATTGTGAATGAAGATAACAAACTTATTAACAAACACATTAACAAATTTAATAAACACACACATAGCATATGTATGATTTTATGTATGTGTTAGTAACAACTTTAAATGCAATTTGCTCAAAATAAGGGAAAAAATTTCAAAATCTGTAAATCTGGTGAACAGCTCAGGAAAAATACCTTTCAAATAATATGCGTTTGGTCAAAATCAGAATAGAACGGTAGAACAAAACATCGATCACAAGAAATCGCCTAGTCTATTCATATTATAGATGTGCTGATATTTGTAACTACCGATCGACTCAAAACCATTTTCTGAGTCGATTTAGGTATGTCTGACCGTTCACTCGCTTGTGTGCCCGTCCATGCAAACATACATGTCGCAAATATGAATAAATTTTGATGAAATAAGCTTCTATCGGCAATTGGGTGAACGCTGTGATTGCTCTACAAAACTAAAAATTAATCTCCCGATCTGTTAGCATAAAATTACCTCAAAGAAAATGTTAAAAACATTAATTATATAGAGTACAATTTAAAGTTGGTTCAGTCGATGCCAAATCGGCTCACAGAGCCCCTAAAGTACAAAGGATATCCTACATGTTACTAACTTTAGCAATATTGAATGCAGGGATGCCCACAAGTTTCTGATGAAAGTGCAAACACTAATACATATAAAGAAAACCATTTCTTTTTTCATATTCTTATTCCCACTAAAAAAAGAAAACAATTTTATGTGAAGTAAAATGTCTTAAAATACTTTTCAATATGATATTTTGTGTTAGTCTGAATAATTTGAAAGCATATCACACATTCTGCTTTAGCCTTAAAGTTATAAGTGAAAAACCACTTTCCCACTTCTCGCCTAAATACATGTAGCTCATTTTGTAAAGTAATAATTTGAATTTTAAACTTAAGATTTACACTGATTTTTACCAAAGTGTTTTTTAATTCACAGCCGCAAGCTATTTTTTACACGATTTCACAATACCAACAGACAACAACAAAACCTATATTGAATATCTCGGTCGCTAATGTGTACCAACAAAGCATATGAAAATGTTCTTGCTTTGCTCTTTGTTATAAGTAAGAAAAAATAGCATAAAACGAACGAGACAAAATTGTTTCTGAATTTTGAATAGCTTAGTTATGAGTGCTGTGTGTGTGTATTAGAATACACTGCCTATGCCAAAGTGCTTTTACAAAAACAAATGTGCATTGAGTGCATAGAACGTGGGCATATATGATTTAAATGAACGAATAATTTTTCTTCTGATGCATAACATTTATTAAAGGCAAACTTTAAATTAATTTAAGGAAAAGACAAATAAATAGCTTAAAAAATTTATTTAAAAAAAATTCAGCTTAGTTAATTTTTTTTCTTATTTTTTTTTCGTAGTATGGTAAATTTAATTTTAGATGTACGAATACTTTTTCTAGCAAGTGTATAAAACAGCATTATCGTTTCACAAATTAAAAAAAAATATAACTATAACTATATTAATAATTTTTTGAAAGGTTACATTTGATAAACAAAATAAATTTAATTAATTCAATTATCCCAAGGCAAGCATTAAAAATCAAAATGCAAAAATCCCCCTTTGTTATATAAAATAAAGCTTTATTCTTTATTTTTTAATCAAAATTACCCTTTGAACAATTAATTGCAATATTTATAATTATATATATATATTTTTTTTTTACTTTTATACTATTATCGACCATTATAATTTACGGCACCTGTTATTAACTTTTATCTTCGTACCTGTAAGATCATATTTTCTTATTCAACCGTGTTACTTTATAGACCAAGCCCCATTTTGTCCTTTCGTCGAGTTTTCGTTAGGCCTAAACTTTTACTACTACTATAGTATTTTTAAGCCTCATTTTTCCTTTTAAAACGTTTTTTTTTTTTTTTTTTGTCAAAAGCAACGTAGCATAAACCGCACATAAATAAAAGCTACACATAATTTGAATGGCATTTTCCGCCATGTCACTCTATACAAAAGGCGTGTTAGCAAGCAAAAAAATCTGTTTTTTTTTTTTTGCAACACTATAGAATTTTATGGCATATGCAAAAATAGAGAAGTAAATAAAAAAAAAAATAAAATTAAGTCTCCTATGAAAAAAACCAACATGGTCTACATTTAGGCTTAAAAAAAATATATGTATAAAATGGGTTAAAATAGGGATGCTACAAATAAAATACAATGTTGCCTATATATATATCTAAATATAAATTTATAGGTTCAGTTTTAGTTTCACATCAAAAAAGGAAAGAAAAAAGTACTAGTACATTTAAGGTGGTTGGTGCACTAAAATACTCTCTCTCCCTCGTAGAGGAAAATGCGCATGGTATACTCGTAAAAATTATAGTTTTTTTTTTATTGAAAGCAACAAAAAAAAAAAAAAAACATGAGGATGCTCTTCCATAAAAATATGTTATTTTTGCATATATGCACACAAACTACAACAACTAAATTTCTAAACTCCTTTTCTCTGTTTTGTTGGTTTTTGCTTTGTTGTTGTTCTTGTTGTTTTATATTTTATAATAAAAATTTGTTTAACTGCTCCTCCTTCTATTGCTGGCTTTCTTTTTTTTGTTTCTGTGCCATTGTAAATTGATATAAATATTATGTGTTAAGTGTAAAGTCTGCTAAAATTTGCATGTTGTTTTTATTTATTGTCGGTTGTTATGAATTATGATTGTTTAACTTTCGAGTTTAAAAACTGAAAATTAATTTTAATAAAACATATGGACGAAACAATTGTTTCAGGATTAAAGGTGAAAAGAAAAAATAAAGTTGTAAATTACTATGAGATTAAAAAGGTATAAGAGAAATTGTTATTCTTTCAATGTTGGCAGAACAGTAAACTGGTTAAATAACAAGGGCTTTTTATACCCTATACCACTATGTGGTTTGGGTTTATACTTCTGGTTGTAACAAACAAAAATATTTGAGTCGATTTAGCGATGTCCGCTTGTCCGTCCGCTTATCTGTCTGTCCGTCTGTCCGTTAGTGTGTAATCAAACTACAGGTCACAAATATGAATATATTTTGATGAAATTTGGTATATAGGCTTTTATCGGCTGTAGGATGAACACTATTGAAATTGGTGAAATCGGCTCCATGTTCAGACCTAGCCCCCATACAAATGACCCCTATCAAATCGAAATAAATTACCATAAGATCCAAATTATCATATTGATCTCAGTCAAATTGGATTTATATGTGTTTATTATATCCATTAATCAGTCGTCCAAAAATAATCCCTTTAGGACAATTCTTAGTCATAGGCCCCATATAGACTTCCTTCTAGATCTTCACTTAACTCTATAAAAAAGCAAACATATTGCACAGATTTTTCTCATAGATATATTTCTTCAAATACGGACTGAATCGGTCCATATTCGACCTAGTCCCCATATAAATATGGCACCCGATATGAACTTTTTCATATCTGCAGACAAAAAATTAATAACAATGAGAATCAAATTTGGTTTATGCTTATTTTCTATATCCAATTAGTTAGACCGGAGATATAGAGTGTCAAAACCATGGTATAGGACCAACAGGGTGTAGGACCAACTATATACCAACTATAATTTTCTTACTTGTTTCAATATAATAAAATACGCTATACCACCATATAATGACTTTGTGCGATATAATAACTTTGTTCTGATGTTTGCTACTGCGAAAAATATTTGAGCTAGACCTACACCATTTATTATACCGATCAACTGAAAATCAATTTATTTGTCGATTTAGCGATGTCTACCTATCTGTCCGTCTGTCACTCCATCTGTAATCTTGTAATCTAACTACAGGTCGCAAATATGAATATATTCTAATGAAGTTCAGTTTATAAACTTCTATCGGCTATGGAACAAAGCCTATTGAAACTAATGGAAATCGGTTCATATTTAGACCTAGTCGCCATACAAATGATCCCTATGAGATTGACTTGAATTGCCATCAGATCCACATTATCATATAGATCTCGGTCAAATTGGGTTTGTGTGTGTTTATTATATCCATTTGTCAGTAGTAAAATATAGGACAAATCTCAGTCATAGTCCCCATATAAATCTGCTTCCCTATCAAAAAAAAAAAAAAAAAAATATATTTGCAGATTTTTCTCAAAATTTGCTTTGTATAAGTTTTTTGAAAAATAAGAGTCCAGTTTTCGACCTAGTCTCCATATACAAATGTGCAGGAAAAAATTTGAACAAAAATTTCACTCATATATGGAATATGCTTATTTTTTATACCCAGTTAGTTGGACCTAAGACCAAATATCTAAACGCATGGTATAGGGTATTGCATAGCCGATGTAGACCAACCAATATTTTCTTATTTGTCTTTGATTTTTTTTTAAGTTTATTCAAAGTCGAAAGAATTTCATAACTAGGATTTACTTTATTAAAAACTCTAAAAACGGTTTCTTTCAAAATCTTCTTTTAGTTCTGCAAAAATGAATACCCCAAAGAAGGAGTGAATACTTTATTTTTGTATATCCTACACCACTATGTGGTCAGTATATAATGAGTTTGTGCTGATGTTTGTAAGTAGCAAAAATATTTGACCTAGATCCCTCTTTGGTTATACCAACCGACTCAGAATCAGTTTCTGTATCGGTTTAGCGATGGCCGTCCGTCCGTCTGTCTATCCGTCTGTGTGTCCATTTAAACATAGTGGACAAACTGCACGTCGCCAATATGAATATATTTTGTTATAATCTGGCATATAATATTCTTTCGGCCATAGGATGAACGCTATCAAAATAAAGGCACATTCATGCATGTTCCGACCTATTCCTAAGTCAAATGAATGCTATGAAATGGAAATAAATTGCTATAAGATCCAAGATTTCACATATTAAGCAATAGTCAATAGATAAGCCTTGTTGGTCAATTCTTAGTCATAGCCCCCATATAAAGTAGGTTCCCGATATTCACTTTAAATCTTAAATATTGCACAGATTTTTATCATATATGGTTAATATATGTTTTTGCAAAAAACAAGTGGTTGGAGTAGGTCCATTTTTCGACTTAATCCCCATATAAATATAGCAGCCAATGTTAACTTTTCTATTTAAATTAATTTTTATCTTTAACGACCAATTTTCGATTTAAAAATTCGGCATCGACCAGGCAATCCCGATCCCATTTGCACATTACTGTATGAATTATTACTTCCTATAGTTATCCGCTTGAATGAAGAACTGTTGTTTCCCGCAAATACAATTGTTTTCAATACTCCAAAAATGTTGGATAGTCGAAAAACGGAATTTTTGCCTGGGTTAACCGCTTGTTTGTCTCGGTTAACCGGTTTTTCATATCGGTTAAGTAGCCTTGTGAATCGGTTAACCGATTTTTATAGCAATTTGTCTGATTCGGCGCTTCTTTCACCACCTTCTCGAAAGAAGAGCAATTTTAAAAATAGTTCTAAGCTATATAAAAACTCCTTTAGAGAAATATTACATTGATTACTTTTATTTGTACCTATATTTGTGGTTTGTATGTAAGTCAAATACTTGAAATATTCATCGCAATTATTTGTTGTGTAAATTATTATATTTTATATTTAAGGTAGGTTAACTGTTTTCTCCCCAATTTTATTAACCTTGACTCGGTTTACTTTTTGTCGGAAATGGGCAATTTTCGATTTTTAGAAAATCTTAATTTTTGAAGCACGAATTAGAGAACAAGAGGAAGAGGAGTAATAATTGTAGAAATAAAATTTTAATAATATATTTTAATCCAGGGACCATTACGGTTATAAGTGGTAACAAAAAGTTATTTTATTAAAGTTATTTTGTGAGTTTAGCAAACAAAAACCTTTTAAAACAGTTATTTTTTAACGTAAAAATAAAATGTTGGATGAAACTCTTAAAAATAGAGTTTTATTTTGCCGTCATAAAATAACTTCTCAAAAGTTTTATATTTCCATCAGAAAATAAAACTCATTTTATGAAAATTGACACCCAAATAAAAAAATATGTGGGTTTTTAATTTGTTATTGTTTGATTCGGGTTATTAAATTGGCTGCTTTTGAGTCTTCTGAGCCTAAAAAATAATAATTGAAAAATAATTAGTTTTCTATACAAAATCACTTTGACTTATAGTAGGATAAGTAGGTTTTTTTTTTTTTTTTTTTTTTAAGCCTAGTTCCGCGAAGCCGAGGGCTTGTCTGCAGATTCTAATTTCGGCAATTTTTTTTTTTGTTTTTTTTTTGCAGCGACACACCAAAGCCTCTGGGAATCGAACCCACGACTCCCGCATGATAGGTGAGCACGCTACCAACTCACCTACCGGGGGGCGAATTTTTATTGAATGTTCATTAAACCTCTTTTTGAGTTCTGGGAAGCAAAAAAAAAAAAATTATTTTATCCGTATCTATAATATTACTAGGCTAGGCAATTTCTTGTGACCGATGGTTTGTTTTATTCCGATTTTGACCAAGCGTATATTATTTGAAAGGTATTTCTTTTTAACTGTTCTCCAGATTTACAGATTTTTAAATTTTGTCCTTTGTTTTGAGTAAATTGCATTTAAAGTAGCTACTAACACATACATACAGTTATACATACTAGCAGATTCCAGCCCTCGAAATTCGAGTGCAAATTCTAGGAAAGTATATTTTTTCATTAAATAAAGACCCTAAAAGTATGCTAATCAATTAGAGCCAATTCGCAAATCAACACAAAAAACACTCATTTTTATTACAAACACATTAACAAATTTAATAAACACACACATAGCATTATATAATTATATGAATGTGTTAGTAGCAACTTTAAATGCCTTTTACTCAAAATGGAGGAAAAAATTAAAAAATCTGTAAATCTGCAAAACCGCTAAAAAGAAATACTTTCATATAATAAACGTTTGGTCATAATCGGGATAAAATGGAAGAACAAAAGATCGGTCACAAGAAATCGCCTAGCCTATTAATATTATAGATGCTATGTGTGTTTTTAATAAATTTGTTAATGTGTTTGCTAATGAGTTTGTTATCTTCATTCACAATAATAATAAACCAGAAAAGTGTTGGGTTGCAAATTGGCTAAGTTGAGAAATGAATCTGCCTCGAAATTGTACTCGAAGTTCGAGCGCTGGAATCTGCTAGTTTATATAAATTGACCAAAACTGTACTGTGTGTTTCTACAACCTAAGCGTGTAAGCGTGGAAAGAGTTTACTCTGAGCAACTTGGGTTCAAATCTTTCCCCAGAAAATTTAGAAAAATTTATGTTCGTTAAATTAAAAACAAACAAAATTTTATTCATTTTACACACACTATACATGAACAAATTGAGTTTTATTTTAGGTGAAAAAATAAACCTTCTCAAAATAGTTTTATCTTATTTTGGGCTTAATAAAAAAAAAAGGAAACAAAGACGAAAATAAGCAAACTGGGTTTAATGTTAGATAGAAAAAAGAAAACTCCTTAAAAGGATTTTATTTTATGACCGCAAAATAAAACTCTCATGCTATGTTTTATTTTTTCGTTGAAAAATAACTCTTAACTGTGGGGTTGAGATCATTTTTTTAAGATCACCATAGATTCTGAAAGAGCACTTCAATACGAATATACTGGTGTGTGACAATATTGGTCTCCGTTGACTCTAACATAGAGAGTTTTTGAGTTTAAATTTTCTGAGTGGTTCCTGGTTTAATCATACAGTGTATTGCTCTTGCAACACCATTTATTTTTCCTAACATTTGGGGCTTTAACAGCAAGTTGCAATTCCTCCTAACAAGAACGGGCCACTTTAGACGTTTAACAAAATATGTGATTAAGGACAATCTTGTCAGCAAAAATCAAAATTTTGTTCATGCAAAACAACTTTTTCTTTAAAATTTTATTTTTTTAAGAAAAAAAAGGGGGGATTGAATTGTTTATTTCAGGATTTTGGAAATAATCTTAAATAATATGGGAATGACTAAAAATCAAGGAATTAATTAACTTACTTAGTTGAGAAACTTAAAATTTTTAAATTAAATTTTTTATAAATCATAAGAGGAAAACTTTTCAAAATTTTAGGTTATGTTAGTATAAGTTGGAACAGTTTAGGTCAGGTTATGTTAGGTTATGTTATGTTAGGTTAAGTTAGGGTAGGTTATGTAAGGTTAGGTTATTTTAGGGTAGATTTGGTTAGGTTTTATAAATACAGGCTCTCTTAGACTCTGGAGTCCGTCATGATTGCAAGTAGGTATTACCGTAGAACCAGGTTGACCTCCTTACAAAGTATTTGAGATGTGGTATTTCAGCATCTGAGACATCATGCACCATTCCGTATAAGGAAAAATTTTATGGAACTTCTGATATCAGGGATCCCTTAGAGCAAGATTCTCTGATCAGTATTAGGGTATAATCCAAGTTCAATGGTATATTCCTAGGAAGGTGTACAAATTTGTCACATAAATGCCCCAAGCCTATTGAATGAAATAGATGAGTTTAGAATAACTTTCGAAAATTCCAATATCGACGTAGTTTGTGTCTCAGAGATATGGTTCACTGACTCAACTCCTAATAGCCTCGTAAGTTTGGATGGTTATAATATTTTTAGATCGGATAGATATCAAACAGGCGAAGACGGGGTTCTAAAGGGTGGGGGTGGTGTTGCCATATATGTGAAGATACTCTTAAGTGCAAATTTTGCTGCAAATCTGACACAGAAGACAAAATTGAGCACATTTTTATTGAAATTTTATCTCTTGGAAGGAAGATGCTAGTTGGCTGCGTTTATAGACCAAATAGTCGTACGGATTTTTCAAAACTAATTAACACTATCCAAACATACACCGTGGCATATAACGATATAGCAATCCTAGTTGATTTCAATTCTAACCTCCTCATTGAATTATCCTTTAAGGACAGTATGTTGACACATGGACTCATTCCAGTCAATATCACCACCCCAACACATTTAACAACCTCTAACAGCACACTTACAGACCTTATTTTTGTGAGTGATACATCTAAAGTGCTACTGTATGATCAATTATCTGCCTCATGTTTCTCAAAGCATGACCTTATATTTGCAGCATATGATTTTTTGATTCCTGAAGTAGATAAATTTTATTCTTATCGGGATTTTAAGAATGTAAACTACAATTTATTATATGATAATTTCTTTCAAATTAATTGGAGCAGCAGTTATTTGATGCCTTCTGTTGATTATCAATTATCTTTCATTGAAGACAACATTTTAAAACTATTTGATGACGCGGTTCCCTTAAGAATGAAAAGGATAACACAAAAGAATAAACCATGGTTTACAAACAGAATTCAGCAACTAATACACCGAAGAGATTCAGCCTACTCAAGATGGAAACGTTTCAAAACACTTGAACTGAAAACTGAATTCCGATCAGCTCGAAGCGATGTCAATCACCAAATTAGGATCGCTAAATCAGAATATTACACTAATCGCTTTAGTACTGCGTTGGATTCTAAAAAAACTTGGCATATTATTCGCGAAATTGGTATTGGTAATTTTGATAAAACCAGAAACTGTCCTGTTGATGCTGATGAACTCAATAAGATGTTCACTAATATACCCATGATTCCAACAGACGTTACAAGCCGTAATGGTTTTTTCGCAAACGTCAATAATAATAATAATTTCTTTCTAGAAGAAAACAAGTTTGAGTTTTCCTGCGTCAACCAGTCTGATGTTTTCTCTTGTATCTCGCAAATAAAATCTAATGCTGTTGGATATGATAACTTACACCCCCAATTTATTAAAATTCTTTTACCACTAATCATGCCTTATATTACTCATCTGATCAACACCATCATCACGTCGAGTCGTTTTCCTACAAAATGGAAACATGCAAAGATAATTCCGATACCTAAATCAAACTCAGCATATCGTCCAATTTCCATACGTAGCTTTCTTTCGAAAATTTTGGAAAAACTACTACACTTCCAAATGAGCACATACTTACATGTAAATCAACTTTTGACTGACAAGCAATCCGGCTTTCTTCCCAACCATAGTTGCGTTACTGCCCTTATTGATGTTTCCGAAAATATAAGACGTGAGTTAGATGACGGTAAAGTTAATTTTTTGGTTCTTCTTGATCATTCCAAAGCCTTTGATAATGTCAATCATTCTACATTATGTATGAAGCTAAGTCAATTATTCAATTTTTCATCAACATCAATACAGCTAATATCAACATACCTCTCAGAACGGATACAATCATTATTCGTTAATAATACAATATCTGAACCATTAGCTATTAGTAGAGGTGTATCCCAAAGGTCAATTCTGGGACCGCTTCTTTTCTCTATTTATGCCAATGATTTACCCCACCACTTATCACATTGCAATGTTCACATGTATGCAGATGATGTACAGCTTTACCTTAGTAGCCCTGTTAATTCTATTCGCCAAAATGTGGATAAACTAAACGATGACCTTGACAGAATAAATTGTTGGGCAATTTCTAATGGACTTTGCTTAAATTCAAATAAATCTAAATGAATAGTGATACACAAAAGGACTATAAACCCACTTATTGATATGGAAATATCAATAAATAATCAAAGAATTGAGATAGTTTCAACAGCTAGAAATCTTGGATTGGTCTTCAACAGCAACTTGAATTGGTCAAGCCACATCAATATGCTTGTTGCACAATCATACGTTAAACTAAGGACCCTATGGGCAACGCAATTCTTTACACCATTAAGAGTAAGAACACTATTTGCAAAGGCTTACCTTATTCCAACACTAACTTATGGATGCGAACTGTTTGCGAATTGCGATTCAATCAGCAAAAAAAAACTTGAAATGCTTTACAACAATATTGTTAGGTATGTGCATGGTTTAAGGAAATTTGAAAACATATCGTCCTTCTCGAAAAGCCTGTACGGAGTATCACTTGAAAACCTACTAAAGATTAGAGTACTGATTTTTCTTCATAAGATAGTATATACTGGAAAGCCACAATACTTATGCAATCATATACGATTTGCCAAATCAAACAGAGGTAAAAAATTAAGTATTCCTAAACATCGCTGCCTAGTATCAGAATGGCACTTTTTCATAAATTCTGTACGTCTTTGGAATAGCCTTCCACCTAATATTCAACTTAATAGCAAAGCAATACATTTCAAAAAATCCTCTTTTAAATACTTTGCCTAAACCTAAACTTTTTAAAGGTATTTCTTTATGGTATGCTTATTTTTTTTAATTTTTTCTCTCTCCTTTTTGTTTGTAATGTTTAAATAATTTTCAATTTAAAATTTATTTTTTTTTTAATATTCTATGTAATATTTTATTAATGTCATAATTTTAAAAATTCTTATATTAAAATATTATTTATATTAATTTTTATATGTATTAGTTACAATTTTATTTAATTTAGTTTGGCTAAACATGTTTGTTCACTACCAAAATCCTGTACTGTAATTATAAGACTTAGTCTTGTTGTGCAGGAAATCATTAAATTTAATAATAAATAATAAATAAATAATTGCTGCCACTAAGGGACTGACAGCTTCTTTTATATACCCAATAGTAATTGTTAGAGGCTGTTTAATACACCCAAAGGTGTAATGCGGAGAACTATATTAATACCTAAAAGAAACCACTCTCTTTGCGAGATGGTTGAGTTAAAAAACCTTCTTAAAAACAGGCCGTCATACAATGATCCCGCACAACAGTTCTTTTAAGACCAATAATGTGGAAATTAAAAGAGGCTACTTTGGATTTAAATTCCATCTTTACCCTGTTACCTGTTACCTACTTTCAAGAATATAGGGTTAGCCTTACTGGCTTTATCAGTGAAGATGGTTTGCGTACCATCGAGAGCAATAGAATCGAAGCCAGGTATCTTATGATCCCTTAAAAATAAAAGTTACGTTTTGATATTACAGTTTGATATTACAGAAGTTATAATTTTTCAAAATTTATGCTAAATAAATTTAACTTCCGGTCAAAGAACTTTTTCATGAATTTATGTATTTTTAAAAAAATTGTTTTTAATATTCATTTAAACGTCCTCTTAAAATTCTATTCTGTCATAACTTAAAATTATGACTCTAATGAAATATACTCCGAACATTTACATCCAAATGTTAGTGTTTTTTTTTATGTTTAGCATATAAAACTTTAAATAAACATGTGTGCAAATATTTTTGCAATATAATGCACACACAAAAACACTGGCATGCATACAAAACACCATATGTAAGTTTAGTTTTAATATGCTTTAGATCAATAGAAATTTTAGTACGAACAAAAATATATAAAAAATAAATAGAAAAAGTACATATATTTTTCATATGTAATAAAACCACTTTATTGGAATGTATATGTGTGCCAGTAAAATTTTAACCGTACACATGATAGACTACAAAATTGGTAGTAACGAACAGTGGTTATGAAAATCTATGAATTTAGACTAAGTTTTACATAAAGGGAAAAAGGCAGGAGTGATTGTTTAGACTATTGGAAGTCTCTCAAATAAGTTAGAGTTTTGATATATACAATGGGGGGATTGGTTCTTCCCGGTAGAGGACATAAGAAATGTCATAAAAAGGTTTTCCATATTGACAATGTACGTATAAGTGGTGCTGAAAACTTTAGAAATATTTGTAAAAGTTAAAATAAGTCCTAAGTAATGACACTGACATCTCACAATATCACCAAAATATATTTCAAAATAAACTGTTAAACAATTTAAACTGATTTAAAGACATGGAGATGGACACAAAAAAAAATTTGCTAAAATATTTCAAATATCTAAAAACAAATTCCAAGTGAACCACATGCCCCCAGCCACTGTTTATCATCGATATTTATATGCAAAAATAAGAAATATTGAAAATAACATAAAATTTTCAAATGCATAGAAATGAATTGGAATAAATGTACAAACGCACCAAATGCCATTTGTTTTGTTTGTGTATGTTAAATATTTTGTCGGGTATTTATTTGTTTTTTATGTGCAAAATATTTGTTTGCTGCAATATTTATCTAAAAGAGAATTTCAAAAAAACTTCACAACCATTAACAGTGCAGAGCAAAATAGAGGGCAGGTGTATTACTTGAAAATGGGAGATTTTTGAGAGATGGCTTAACGCAACAATTGAACAGCATTTTTGGGAAGTTGCGATTTAGTTTGAAAAAAAAAATTATGCTGAAAATTGTCAATTGCTGTACGAGCTTTATGGTGAATATATTCTATCGATTAAAATGGAGTGAGCTCTGATTACAACTCTCAAGAAACGTTCCGAAAATGAAGAAGAGCAACCTTTTCGCAGCGATGACTCGTGCTAATAGGCCAGAAGAAGTGTCAAATTTATTTGAAGTCACGCAAGCAATTGTCAAGAAGTTAAAATCATTGGGACATATTCAAAAGCAAAGGAATTGGGTGCTAGAAGAGCTGAAGCCGCTAATAGTTGAAACACTGTTCTACATGCATGAAATACTGCATAAAGGGTTTAAGTAAAATTCATTGTTTCATTCACCTGCTGAAACCGAGTGAAGCCATCATTGCGAGCTGAAACATACACAATTTGAGCTCCTGAACTGATCATTGAAGGAAAAATAGCAGACATGACATCTTAATCCTTTTGTGGTACTTCACTTATGTTGATCGATGCAGAATTCTCATACTAGACCAGTCTTCACTTGGATGAAAGGTTTAAAAAATTGCTTCAAAATATGATATTAGCGTTTTTTTTTAATGCCAATGCATTCATAAGTTTCCCGAAAAATGGGGAAATGTCATAGGTACCAATGAATTTTTTTTTTTTTTTTGTAAAAAAAAAAGCTACTCCTTTTCAGGTTATCCATACATATTTTTTTACGGTTTATGGATCTTAGAGATTGGTATATGGGTTCGAAATGACAACAATTTTGTACAAGCATTCTAATGATATATACTTTGATGAGAAAGCAATAAGTTCCCTAATTTTATAGTGTTGCATAATAGATTTTAGCAGAAAACACAATTCAATGAAGATACAGTAATTTTCCGATTTAACGAACCATCGGTTTAACGAATTCGGAATTTAACGAACTGCTGAAAATTTTGCATTGAGTACCTTGAATTACGGACACTGTCATAAATGTTGTACTCGATATAACGAACATATGAAAATCTTAAGTAAAGAATTGTATAAAAATAAAAAGATTGCCACAGAATGGGATAAAAATACAAAGATTGCCACAGCAAAGGTGTAAAGGCAATATATATGTGTATAGAGCATAGGCTTCCAAAATAAAAGTGTGGTAGTTTAGTGACTGAGAGAGCGAGCGAGACGATATTGAAGTCAACGCAACGACTGAATGAGAGAAAAGCAATAAGTGTGCCACTGTTGGAAGCCTATGATTTAGAGAAAGGGGATTTCCCAACCATGTTGTGCTTTTGTTTTCTGTGTTTACTTTTGGAATTTTTACCATTATTTTACGATCGTTTATGGTGTAAACATTGGAAGACATGGGAAACAGAAAAGGGCTGCTGTTAAAAGAAAAACTAAGTATCGTCGATGACTATAAAAAAGGTGAATGTGTGAGTGGATTGTGTGTTAAATATGGATTGGCCAAATCAACAATATCCACAATTTTAAAATCAAAGGAAAATCCGTTAAAAAATGCGGAGATGACAGGTTTTGGTTCAAAGAAGAGAAAAACAATTAAAGACGGAAAATTTCCAAAAATGGAAACAAAGCTCTTTTTGGAAGATGTTGCCTGAAAAAACTTACGTTCACTCTGGTGAGAAAATTGCTCCGGGAAGAAAGCTATCAAAAGAGAGAATAACTCTCCTACTATGTTGCAATGCGAGTGGCACGAAAAAAATCAAACCCTTTCTAATTGGAAAAGCCGAAAAGCCTCGCTCTTTCCGTAATAAGCCATTAACATTGGATTATAAGCATTCAAAAAACGCATGGATGACGTCATCATTATTCAAAAGCTGGTTTTTCAACAATTTTGCAACTCAGGTTTGTAATGCATATTTAATTATTCTGATTCATTAATTGTATCATATATAATGCCTAAGGTGGAATCATATCTTGATAGCATCAATTTGCCTAGAAATGCTGTCTTGTTATTAGATAACGCAACTTGTCACCCCCCAGCAGAATAGCTAGTAAAAGAAACACGTGATGTCAAAATTTGGGTACTTTATATGCCACCCAACGTTACACCACTTATTCAGCCCATGGACCAAAACGCAATTCGCTTATACTACAAAAATAGTCTACTATCTAGAATATTTTCTAAAAATGAAAATGATGTAATGTCGTTTTTGAAGAACTTTACTTTGTATGAAGCTATGTCATTGATAGCTTTAGCGTGGAAATCTATATCCGAAAGTGCACTCGCAAAAATGTTGGAATAATCTTTTAAACAGAACCGAAAGTTTTGACGAAGATGACGATCTGCCTTTTTCTATTTTATTACGTCATGATGAACAGCTGATTGGTGTTTCTCATGGAGAGCAGTTGCTCAATTCAGCGCTTCCAAATGTAAGTAAAATCAGTTTATATCTTTAAAGTTATACTATGGTCTTACATAGCACAGTAGGTTCAGTACAATAATGGTTCGTACTTTTCGTATTTTTAGAATAACCTTTCATACGATGATATGAATAGATGGGTTGATGAAACTGATTATGTAAATCTGGACTATGCTGCAAATGGAGATGACGATGCGGAGAGTTATACTAATGGTGAAGATAACATTCCTTCGGAAGAAGAACCCAGAATTAAGCACGACGATGTTGTAAAACATTTCGAAATTTGTATAAAATGGGGCAACAAAATAACATAGATGCCACCAAATCACTTATATTGAGAACTCCAAGAAGAGGCGATACAAAAAAGAATACAAGTTCCTAAAATACAAACAAAAATCAAAAAATTTTTCCATTGATGTCGTTAAAAATACATTTGTTTTAGAAGATCTCCAAAAAAAAGCTTGAAAAAGTTCCTATTTTATTGTTAGATTCGAAATGAATTTTTTTTTTTGTTTTGTTATTCTTTGTAAGCACAATTCTCAAACAAAATCTCGATACAAATTCATATCAATTGCATTCATTTTATTGATAACTTTGTTTTAAATTGGAATTATAATAAAGGCATTGTCCAAAACATATCAGAGTTGTTATTTCAATAGTTTTTGAGTAAACGAACTTTGTTATAAATAGTACTTGGTTTAACGAATTTTTCAATTTAACGAAAAGGGCTGACAATATATAGTTCGTTAAATCGAAAAACTACTGTGTATAAATTCAGGGATTTTCTTCTAAGATGAGGAAATTGGATTAAAAATTATAATAAGCTTTTCAGCAATATATACATTGATAAGAAGTAATGATGACAGTTCCTTAGCCTTATGCAAATGGAAAGTAGTTTTTTCAGGACACCAGACTTGCCTATATGCAAATTTCTCACCACACGTGTCAATTTTTAAATGTGTTTGAATTATTTTTGGATTTTTGGCCATGGATTCCAGTGTTTTTGGGTCAGTAGATGAAACGGTATTCTTATACTAAAAGAAAATTTTTTTGAGTATCTAAAAGAAATTTCTTAAAGAGACGACCAATATTTTGGTGATTCTTTAAAGAAAATATTATATATTAAAAGTGAAAAAAATTAATAAAAAATATTTTTATGATTTTTAAACTCCATTCGGCGAGAAAGTAAACCAAATTCTAACAGCCCTTAAGCAAACATATTTCAAATCCCAGATAACGAAGACAGCTTTGTGATTGGAATTCCACTGACTTCTTCATTTAAAGAGACTTTTATTAAAACCGTGAAGCAAAAGTCGTAGCTATAGAATAAAGCTTTATCTAATTTAAAGCTAGTTTTGTCAGCCATGTCTGGAGGGACATATAGAATACGAAAATATGAAAATCTGTGATAGAACAATTAAAACCACATTGTTGGTAACACCATTTTTTTCCGAATATATAACTTCAGGATCTAATTGTTATAACCGAAATGAAACCATATTGTTTTCTGATCAATGAGTATTCAAAATATTAATGTATGAATTACAGCATCGTAAGTAATTTGTTAATTATGTGAAGAAAATGCGTCGAAAACTATATACAAATATTTTTGGCTATTTATTTCAAGGACATAGTATTTAAAAAAATCTTCCATTTATAAACAGTTTTATAAATGAAGAATAATATTACATTAGAAAAAGAACTTGACGCAGTCTAGAAACATTGGTTGTAAGACTCAAAGGTTCGTAAATCATTAAATATTGAATAAGAAAGAATATATAAATTTCACAAAACCACGACCAAAAGATAAAAAAAATGTCTAAAACCTATGGGTATTGAAAATAAGAAAAAAAATAAAAATGATTCAGCTACCACTGCGAGACAGAAAAATATATTAAAAAACAGGTTACGTCAACTTTTCAAGTTTCTTTTTTTCTTTTTTTATTAGAAAATTATAGTCGGTCTAGACCGACTACACAATACCCTATACCGTGCGTTTAGAGACCCTATCTTTTAGGCTCAACTAATTGGATATAGAAAATAAGCATAAACCAAATTTGAGTGGCATGGTTATTAATTTTATTTCCTTTGACTATCAAAAAGTTCATATCGGATGCTATATTTATATGGGGACTAGGTGGAAAAATGGACTGATCTTGACCATATTTGGTACTGTTACTTATTTTTTACAAAAACATATACAAACCAAATTTGAGAAAAATCTGTGCAATATTTTTGTTTTTTGATAGATTTAAGTGAATATCGGGAAGCAGCTTTATATGAGTGCTATGACTAAGAATTGACCTATAGGGTTTATTTTTGGCCTAATGATAAATGGATGTAATTAACATACACAAACCCAATTTGACCGGGATCTGTGTGATAATTTGTATCATATGGCAATTAAAGTCGATTTCATAGGTGTCATTTGTATGGGGACTATATCTGAACATGCACCGATTTTCGCCAATTTTAACAGCGTTTATGCTACGGCTGATAAAAGCATACATACCACGTTTCATCAAAACATGTGCAAATTTGCGACCTGTAGTTTGATTACAAGGTTCACATGGACACTCAGACGGACGGACGGATGGACATCGCTAAATCCACTCAGAAATGGATTCCGAGTTAATCGGTATAATGAAAAGCAGGTAAAATATATTTGGTAGTTACAAGCATCAGCACAAAAACAAGTATGATACCCTATACCATGCGTTTATAGACCCTATCTCTCAGACCCAACTAACTGGATATAGAAAATAAGCTTAAACCAAATTTGAGTGGGATTTTTATTAATTTTTCTGGCTGCAGATATAAAAAATTTCATACCGGATGCTATATCTATATGGGGCTTAGGCTCAAAAATGGACCGATGCTGACCATGTTTGGTAAGGT
The DNA here is from genome assembly GCA_963682025.1 of Cordilura impudica. Lineage (NCBI taxonomy): Eukaryota > Metazoa > Arthropoda > Insecta > Diptera > Scathophagidae > Cordilura > Cordilura impudica. Next base: position 229,253,187 of record OY821519.1, on the reverse strand, counting down.
CTCTTGTATTTTTCAAAAATATATACAAACAACATTTGAGAAGAATCAGTGCAATATTTATGTTTTTTTATAGATTTAAGTGAAGATCGGGAAGCAGCTCTATATGGGGCCTATGACTAAGAGTTGTCCCATAGAGATCATTTTTGGACTACTGATTAATGGATGTAATAATCACATACAAACCCAATTTGAATAAGATTTATATGATATTTTGGGTCTTATGCCAATATATGTTGATTTCATAGGGGTCATTTGTATGGGGGCTAGGTCTGAACATGGACCGATTCCCACCAATTTCAATAGGGTGCATGCCATGGCCGATAAAAGCTTATATATCAAATTTCGTCAAAATATATTTATATTTGCGACCTGAAGTTTGATTACAAACTTTACATGGACACACAGACGGACGGACGGACGGACGGACGGACATCGTTAAATCGAATCAGATGGTGATTCTGATTCGATCGGTATAATAAAAGATGGGTCTAGGTCCAATATTTTTGGTAGTTACAAACAGCAGCACAAAGTCATTATACCCAAACCTCATAGTGGTATAGAGTATAATTATATCCTGACCGCCTAGGGTGGCCCTTCATTATATGGAGGGAAAAAAGTGTTCGAATTTAAAGTCTCATCCCCTATATGCCAATAGCAAAAAAACTAAGTTATACAAAGTTTTGGGTCAACCAAAAAAAAGGTACCTCAACGCGACTAAATATTTCAAGTGTATTTATATGGGGAAAATATGACTTTTTCCAGATTTTACGAAAATTTCGTTCTATAGTTTAATTTTTTTCGGCAAGTTGTTATATGAATCGATTTTAGTGCTGAATTATCGCTTTAAAAAGCTATATAACTTCAAAATCAAATTAAAAATCGCCACAAAATAGCAATGCCCCAGACCACTTTTGTGCCCAAAAAAACGAGGTCGTGAACTTTGACGGAAATTTTTTCAACTTTAAGAAATTTATTAAAACCATAATTTTTTTTTTGTTCCTATACCTATGAGCACTCATACATGAAGTATTGTTTTATTAGCGCGTTTCGAACCTATGGCCCAATGAGACCAAACATGGAAAATTCTTTTGATAAAACTTTGAAGAGCCTTTTTTAAGTTTTAAAAAATTTTCTTTAACAAACTATCAAAAAATGGATCTGGCACTTTAAAATTTTGTAAAATATATATTCGGGATTAACTTTGTGAATTTTTAAGTAAATTCCGCTGCCAGCATTTCCTTCACAAAGAATTTTTTTTTGCGGATTTCAAGAAAAATTATTTTTTTGTGCAATATTTAGTAAATGTACTCTTTCTTAGTTCTTTGTATCAAAAATTTATCAGTTTTCTACTTTTAAATGTTGTATTTTATCTTAATAGGCTAGGGTTTTGGAAAAAAATTATATGATCTTATTATCCCTTTTGGACTTGGGTCACAAATGACCCCAAGCTAGTATAGGACGATTAAGAAAAAATTCAAATATTTTGCAAATACTGCTGAATTTTGTATAATTTTAACCCCAGGAGCACATAAGGGCAAGTTTTCTTAAAATATTGCACAATTTTATTTCCCAGCACATAGTAAGGGTTCAATCTAGTTTACTACAACACCTATTTTTTTCAAATATGCCAAAATTCAAAGTTTGGCCTCGGCAAGGAATGGGTTTAGATTGTTCGATTACTTCCAAATCTTTAGTAGGGAAGACTTCCACATTTGGTTGTTACAGTTTAAGCATCACATTTAAAAATTCAACAGCCCTCACAAAATATTCGAATTTTTTGAATAAATTTTCTTTTATGTGATCCCAAGTCCAAAAGGGATAATAGTGTCATATTATTTTTTTCCGTAACCCTTGGCTGTTAAAATAAAATATAACACTTTAAATTGGAAAATTTATATATTTTTGATACAAAGTACTGAATATTTCACAAAAAAACGAATTTTTCTCGAAATCCGCAAAAAGGAAATTCTTTGTAAAAAAAAATCTGGCAGAGGAATTTACTAACAAATTCACAAAGTTCATCTGTAACACATACTTAACAAAACTCTAAGGTACCAGATCCAGTTTTTCAAATTTTGTTTAAGAAAATTTTTTAAAACTTAAAAAAGGAGTTTTCAAAATTTTTTCAAAAAAATTTTCCAATTTTGGTCTCATTGCGCTATAGGTTAAAAACGTGGTAATAACACAATACTGCATGTCTGCGTGCTCAGAGTTATAGACACCAAAAAAAAAATATGGTTTTAATTAATTTCTTAAAGTTGAAAAAATTTCCATAAAATTTTACGACCTAGTTTTGTTTTTTTTTTTTTTTGGCGAAAAGTGGTCTGGGGCATTTGCTATTTCTTGGCGATTTTTTATTTGATTTTTCAGTTATATAGCTTTTCAAGGATATAATTTACTACTGAAATCGACACATATAACAACTTGTCGAAAAAATTAAACTATAGACCAACATTTTTGCAAAATCTGAAAAAAATCATATTTTCCGCATATAAACACACTTGAAATTTTCAGTCGCGTTGAGGCACCTCTAAATTTTTTTTCATTGACCCAAAACTTTGTATTTCTCACTTTTTTTGCTATTCGCATATTTGTAGGGCGTGAGACCGAGCCTATTAAAAATAGGTATTAAAAATAGGTGAGAAAATTTAAGTCAATTTAGACATTACCCTGACGTCGTAATTGGGTTTAGAAAATAAACATTAACCGAATTTGAGTGGTAGTGTTATTAATTTTTCTCACAGATATGAAAAATTCATATCGCAGTAGGTCAAAAATGGAACGATAATTAGTCCAAAATCATTGATTTTTATAAAAAAAAAAAATTTACAGCAAATTTGTCAAAAATCGAATAGATTTAAGCGCAGATCGGGAACCAAACCCTTTGGAGATTTTACTACTGGCCTAGTACTTTCACCCTGACTTGGAATTTATTACCCCCAGGCAATGACCACAAGAATGCTCCACAGTGTTGTTAAGCTAAGCTCCCTAATTTTTATCAGTGAACCGATTATTTTTAAAAGTAGAATTAGCAGTCAGTGCGCAAAATAATAACGAAAAATGTATTTCAACTCAAATCATTTTCGGGACCGATTTTAAGTCTAACTTTGCGCTAAAGCTAAAATTTAAATCTAATAACACATCAAATTGAATTCGTGCTAAAAAAAATTTGTCGCGAAATGTCTGACAACTATGAATAATTCAAACATTTAGGGTGAATTTGAAGGGAAAGATATAGCAAAAAATCTATCGTACAAAAAAATGTTAGTTGCTTAATTTCAAAGTCATTGAGACAAAGCAATGTCCAAGGCCCTGGCTAAAGTATCGAAAAGAGTTCGAAAAGCAAGCGGAAATTTGAAATTAAATTTTTTCTCTGAAATATAGTCTAATTTTGTATATTGAGAATACTTTTTTTTAATAACTTTTTTAGTTGTTTATATTTTTCGTGTATTTTTATATAAACTATATGTCGCGATTTAAATACTTATAGTTTAGTCTTTATACCCTCCACACCACTAGGCTGAGAATATATATCACTTTGTCATTCCTTTTGTAAATATCGAAAAAGCATTTGCGACCCCATAAATTATATATATTATTGAAGATTATCACAAATCGGATCGATATAGCGATATCCGTCTGTCCGGCTGTCTGTTGAAATCACGCTCATGCACAAAATAAACTATATATGAAGGAAAATTTGTGATAATATAATTTGCCATTATTTCTAGCAGTTTGCTTTTGAAAGTGGGGTAAGTCGGACATCACTGTGCCAAGATATGTCCACACATATGAAGACACGTCTAAAAAAATTTTAAAAATTCAGTATGTTTGTATAATTTTGTATTGAGTTTTATTTGATTGTTTACTTTTTAAAATATTTTGTTTACATATGCTGTAAATAGTGCAGTAAGTCCAGATATTAATTTTAACGTGAAAGCCATGTAGACACAGCTAAATTTAATACTTACTAGCAGAGCCCAGCCCTTTAAATATGAGTGCAAATTCTAAGAAATATTATTTTTTCATAAAATTTTTTTCTCTCAGTGTTTTTTATATATATATATACATAAAAAATGTATGAATATTTAAATAAAATTCGTTAAGTTGTGATTTTTTTAATAAAATTCATTAAATTTTATTATAGATATTTGTTTGAACGCACAGAAGATATATAACTGGTTTTGTTACTTAATAATTTTACAAAAGCCTAAAGGTATGCTAATCAATTTTAACCACTTCATAAATACAAACACGGCATTGTATAGTTTTTTATTTAAAGCTTAAATATGTGTTTTATGTATGTATTAGTAGCAACTTGAAATGAATTTTAATCCAAAAAAATAAACAAGATGGTGCACATCTGTAAAGATGGTGAACATCTGTAAAGAAATACCTTTCAAATGGTGTATTTTTTGTCAAAATCATTTGGTAATTGAAGGAGTAAAATATGTCACAAGAAATCGCCTTGAATACTAATATTATGGATACTTTTACCTTACCTTACAAAGAACTGCAAAAGTAAGTTTTTTTATGTATTATAAAAATTTTGAGACTAATGTGCTATTTTACTTAGAAGTTAATACTTTATTTATGCCGTTTTCGTTTCTGACCAAAAATGTCGCATTTTATTTGCACTTTTTTTTGAAAAATGTATTTTTTTATATATTCTGAATTCAGAGCAACCTTATCCAATACATCAATCGAAAGGTCTCAAAGTACTGTGTTCATAATATGCAAAAAAATTTGATTATTATCCTCATTGAAGTCATAGGGTAAAAAGATTCAAAAGAGGGGAACAATGAGGAAATATTCTCGCACTACGACCTGAAAGAAGTCAATGGCTGCAATTTTTTTCGATTTAGGAGGGCTTGACTTTGAGACCTTTCGATTGATGTATAAGATAAGGTTGCTCTTAATTCAGAATAACTATATAAAAAATACACTTTTCGAAAAAAGTGCAAATAAAATGCGACATTTTTTGTCAGAAAAGAAAACGGCATTAATTACAAAAAAAAAAATATAACATTTTTTGGAATTCTCTTTTTTACATTGTCATAAAATAAAACATTTAAAAATTTTAGAAACAATTTTATATTTCCCAACAAAAAAATAAAATAATTTTGTCCACAACTGTACGTTGTATATTTGTATATTCCACCCAAAGAATACACATTACATGTAGTTTATAGTTTTGTTGTTTTCATGTTTATTGTTGTAATTTGCAATAACAAATGCGTTTTGGATAGAAATGAAAAAGAAAAAACTCAATAATGCATATGGAAAAATTGCTAAACAATTTTTTCCAATTTTAAAAAATGTTTTTGCCATGCACTTGTGCTCTTATGTATTACATGATACTCATTTTACATGCTCTTTCTAAGAATTTTATATTTCTAATAATTTTTTTTTTTCAGAAATTTGTTTAAACTTTGTATATAAAAATACAATTGGAACATAAAATCGTTGCTTTTATTTTTTTTCTCTTATGTATATTTTATGCACTTTCCTCTTGTATCTTTTTGATACATTTTTGTTTAGTTGTCAGTTGACAAAGTGTTTAGATGTTACTTGCACAAAAATGAAGTTTAGCATCTCTAGGAATATTTAATGTAGTTGTTTTTGTACTTATATAGTCAAGAGTATGAAAAATGGATGTATGCTTATATATTTTTTTTATAAAATATTTATTAACAATTTGCTTTAGAAGAGTTCTTGGAAAAGTAAATTTTCTACAAAAAAAAAAAAAAAAAAAAAAAAAAAACAAGATTTTTATCACTTTATTTATTTTGCTTTCTTTTGCAACTAAGTAAATAAGATCCAAAGATAAGTTTTAACTTGAAATGAAATAATATTTTCAAGGACTTTGTGTTGATGGATGTAAAACATTTAAAAAGTCATGCATAATAATGACATTTCTAGTTTCGTTCATGCTCTAAATATGCTCATAGCACGAATATTATGAAAGCAATATGATTGTTAAATTTTGATGTAACCGGAAAATAAGTTAAAAATATGTGAAATCTGTTAATAAAGAAGAGCAGAAACAAGCTGTTCTACAAAGATTCAATCGGAATACCAATTTTTTAATTACAGGTATATAGAGTTTTTTTGTATTTTTGTTATTTTTTGTTACTTTGTATAGATTTAGTTACACTATTCAACGCTTTATTGATTTGTAAATATTACAGAAATTTGAAGCAATCTATTACAAAATTTAAAAATATTCATTTCTTAATTCTAAGCAAGCGAAAAGTATTTTTAAAAAATCTATTGAGGTAATGTAAACCAAAAATGTAATAGAAACAGCGACCAGTATCATGCTTACTTATTGCTGCGTTTATGTCATGAAATTGACGAAAACAGCCGCATTTCAGCGAAAAAGAAAGTGCTTTTCATCAAGACAATTCATCAATTCAATCATCCACTATTGCGATGGACAAAATCCCTGAATTCAAGTTTAAGTTGCTTCATGACGCACCATATACGTCAGATTTCGCTCCCTCAGATTATTTTCTATTTCCAAACCTGAAAAATTGCTTGATGGTAAAAGATTGGCCAACAATGAAGATGTGGAGTCTGTAGTTGATGACTATTTTAAGTAGCTAGACTGTTCTTACTATAAACAAGGTATTGAAGCTATTAAATATCGCTGGGAAAAGTGTATCCAGCAAAGAGGATATTACGTTGAGAAATAAAGAAAATTTGTCCCAAATTGTTGTGATTTCTTTGTTAGGTCGGGTTCCCCAGTCCCAATACCCATATGATATGGCTTTAACTTTTCTTTGTAATTACCGCCGATAAAAAAAATATATATATAATTATATTGAATAATAAATCAAAATAATTAAATAATTAAATATTTGTTTTATTTTCATACACGTTTACGATTTGCAAAAAAAGTGCTCCAAAGAAGTGATAAAGATCCTATGATAGTGATCCGGACGAGGTGAAAAATTGAATTTAACACGGGGATGTCATAGGGCACATATTGTCTTTTATGGGTCCTTAGAAGATAATCTATAATATCAATAGGCTAAGCGATTTCTTGTGACTGATGTTTAGTTCTACCGTTTTATCCCAATTTTGACCAAACGTATAGTATTTCAAAGGTATTTCTTTTTAGCTGTTTTCCCGATTTACAGATTTTTAAATTTTGTACTTTATTTTGAATAAATTGCATATAAAATTGCTACTAATACATACATAAAATTATACAATGCAATGTGTGCGTTTATTTAATTTGTTAATGTGTTTGTAATAAAAATGGTTTTGTTTTTTTGCGTTGATTAGCATACCTTTAGGGTCTTTATTTAATGAAAAAAAAAATTTCGTAGAAGTTGCACTCGAATTTCGAGGGCTGGAATCTGCTAGTATTCATAAATACATCAAATGCGAGCAATAAAAAAGTTGTAAGCTAAATTTTTTTAACCTGTTAGGCGATTTTTGTATTTTGGGAAATATTATCTTATTTAACAATTTTAGCTGTAATTGTGGAATGAAGGTTGATAAATTTGTGAATTAAATTGCAAATTAGAGCATGCTTAACGCTTGTGTAGAAAACATATCTTTTTAAAAAATAATTATGGTATAAATATTTAATACGTATTTATATTGGTATAATTATACCCTATACCACTATGTGGTTTGGGTATAATGACTTTGTGCTGCTGTTTGTAACAACCAAAAATATTTGACCTACACCCATCTTTAATTATACCGATCGAATCAGAATCACTATCTGATTCGATTTAACGATGTCCGTCCGTCTGTGTGTCCATGTAAAGCTTGTAATCACACTGCAGGTCGCAAATATGAATATATTTTGATGAAATTTGGTATGTGAGCTTTTATGGGATGAACGCTATTGAAATTGGTGAGAATCGGTCCATGTTCAGACCTAGCCCCCATACAAGTGACCCCTATGAAATCGACTTAAATTGCCATAAGATACAAATTATCACATAAATCTTATTCAAATTGGGTTTGTATGTGTTTATTACATCCATTAATCAGAAGTCCAAAAATGATCCCTATTGGACAACTCTTAGTCATAGGCCCCATATAGAGCTGCTTCCCGATCTTCACTTAAATCTATCAAAAAAAACAAAAATATTGCACTGATTCTTCTCAAATTTTGTTTGTATATATTTTTGCAAAATACAAGAGACCTTACCAAACATGGTCAGGATCGGTCCATTTTTGGGCCTAGTCCCCATATAGATTTAGCATCCGATATGAAATTTTTCATATCTGCAGCCAAAAAAATTAAGAAAAATCCCACTCAAATTTGGTTTATGCTTATTTTCTATATCCAGTTAGTTGGGTCTGAGAGATAGGGTCTCTAAACGCATGGTATAGGGTATCATATAGTCGGTCTAGACCGACTATAATTTTCTTACTTGTTTTTAATTAAGATCCGAGTTTTTTCTCTCCAAACTCCATGATTCTAAAAATATAGCTTAAAAAGTCAATAGTTTTTTTTATACGTTAGCACTAATCATTAGTCATATCGGCTAACATATATCTAAAACCCATTTTTTCAAAATCCATATATGAATCATAAACAAATCTTTGAAAAGTTTATATTTTAAATGTAAACTAGTAAAGCCCATCACTCGAAATTCGAGTGCAAATTCTAGGAAATATTATTTTTCCATTAAATTTTTATCTTCCAATGTTTTTTTAATCAATATACGAGTATATATAAAAATTGTATGAATATTTAAATGAGCCTAAATTCACAATTCAGCATAGAGCGTCTGATATATAATTTAAATCATTCGCATTAGCAGGGTGTAACGAATTATTAAAACTATTTTATTTTATTTAATTTAATATATTTTGAAGACAGATTAAACATAAATTTTATCATTCTCAGCTTCTCCTCCGTATAAACTATAACTATGCCAATTTTCATACTCCTCCGTGCCCGCGTATTGCTTAAAAAGGGAACTAAAAATTTACCTTCACGGATTAATATATAGATAACACAAAAACTTAAAATTTTTATTAGAAAATTTATTTAAATATTATCTATAATATCAATACGCAAGGCGATTTCTTATGGCCTCTTCTATGCTTTTAGTTATGAACTGTTTTTGACAAAAAATATACCATTTGAAAGGTATTTCCTTGCAGATTTGCATCATCTTTAAAGATGTACGCCATCTGGGGCATGTTTTTGGAGTAACAATCATTAAAAATTGCTGTGTGTGTGTTTATTAAATTTGTTAATGTGTTTGCAAAAATTGTATTTCAAAAGCCCTGTGTAATTGCGAATTGGCTCAAATTGATTAGCATACTGTTAGGCTTTTATAAAATTATATCTTACCAAACCTATTTATATAATTTCTGTGTGGTCAACAAATATTTATAATTTATTTTATTGACAAAATCACAATTTAATGAATTTTATTTAAATTTTCATAAATTTTTTATAAATATAGATTAAACAACATTAAAAGAAAAAAATTTAATGATTAAATAAAATTTCTTAGAATTTGCATTTGAATTTCGAGTGCTGGGCTCTGCTAGTATTTATTTAAAAGGACTTATTAAGAAATAATTTTTGAGATAAATTTTAGTAAATAACTTTAAACAAATACATAACTAAAATCACAAAATTCATTATATAAAAAAGAAAATAAATAAAACGAAAACTAAATACCAAAACCGTAATTTTTTATTTATGTTAAAAATATCTGCATTTTTACGTACTGCTTACTTTGAATGAATGATTTCACTTTCTTTTTCAAAATATTTCCAAAGCTACAGAATGACTTTGTTTTAATTTAGCTGGAGAGTAGCGGCAAAGTACTTTTTACAAAGGTTGGAAATGCGTTTTTCGCATTTCGTTAAGAATTAGTTTTTTCTATAATTGGCCGCTTCTACTTAAAACATATTGAAGTGTAGATTAACGGCTTGTTCAGTATTTTTTTTTTGTAACAAAAACTTTTGCTGGTTAATGAAATATAAAATTTTTATCATAATGGATGCTTTGTATACTCAAAAAAAAAAAAAATACAAATTATTTTTCTTTGTGTTTCATTAACAATAAATACTTATTCAGTAACTAACAGATGCCGAAAGTTAATCGTATATAATCATAAAAATACCAGCAAAGTAAAACAAGTCAATTTTTATATTTCAATCTCTCTCTCTCTCTCTCCCTCTCTCTCAGTCTCAAAGAGAAGAGTAAGAAGTAGGACAAAGCCAACAAATTTTATAAAATATTTAATGTTATTAAAATTCTTGTATAGAAATCAATAAAATATTGATGAAATCATTGAACCATAACCAATTTAAACGTTACACAGCCACATAAATGGAAACAAGTGGAAAATTATAATCGGTCTAAACCGACTAGGCGAGATACCTTACACCATGCGCTTAGAGAATTGGTGTTATGTCCAAACATGAATGGAATATTTATAATTTTTTTTTGACTGCAGATTTCAAAAAGTTCATATCGGATACTATATTTACATGGTGACGAAAAATGGACCGATGTTGATCATATTTGGTACAGTCACTTCTTTTTTGCAACGAAATTTGAGAAAAAAACTATGAAACATTTTTGTTTTTTGATAGTTTCGAGTGTTGGTCGGGGGGGGCTGTGACTAAGAATTATGCTATAGGGTTTATTTTCGGACCACTGATTTATGACTGTAATAAAAATACATAAAACCAATTTGAACGAGATCGACATTATAATTTGGATCTTAAGGCAACTAAAGTCAATCTCACAGGGGTATTTAATTATTTGTATTGTCTGAACATGCACCGATTTTCACTCATTTCAAAAACTCTCGTCCGATAGAAACTTATATTCCACGTTTCATCAATATATATTCATATTTACGACCTGTACTATGATTACAAGGTGTACATAGACACATAGACGGACAGACGGACCGACGGACAGCGCTAAATAGACTCAGAAAGTGATTCTGAGTCGATAGGTATAATATCTCAAATATTTTTGGTCATTCTACCCTAATCACATAGTCGTATAGGGTATAAAAAAATGTGTAAATAAAATTGTTTGTTGCCAGTGTAACAAAATAAAGCAACATGAAGAAAATACTCGCTTTAAAATTTTTACAAAGCAAATTCCCAGTTATATTGATGAAAAATAAAACGAAACATTTTGCATTAAAAAAGGAAACTTTTCTAAAGGGTTCCCCAAAATTCAGGCCGGATTTGAATTTGCTGCCATTTGTGCTGCTAAGTGTTTTGACAGCTGACAGTTCAGGGTTAATAAAAATTTTACGATAGAAAAATGCGTTTTAATTGTTAAAAAATATTTAAAAAATAATTAAAGTTTGTGTCGGTTACAGTTCGAAAGTTGCATAAAAAATATAGTCGGGATATCTATAATATTAAAAGGCAACTTGATTTCTTGTGACCGATGTAACTTTGTCAGCTTTAAACTCATTTTGTCCTACCATACCTCATTTGAAAGGAATTTCTTTTTAGCTGTCCACCGGATTTACAGATTTGCACCGTCTGATATATATTTTTCTTTTTTTTTGAGTAAATTCCATTTAATATGCACATAAAATTATACAATTACTATTATAAAATTACACGTAAAATTATACGAAGCCGTATGTGTGTTTATTAAGTTTGTTAATGTCTTTGCAAAAACTGTATATGAAAAGCCCTGTGTTGAGTTGAAAAATAATTTTGGACATAAACCAATAACGACAATAACGCAATCCAATTTCATTGTAATAATTGCATATCACACGTCCTGTGTTGAATTGTGAATTGCCTGAAATTAGCATACCTTTATGTGGCGTACAAGGTGGTTCAAATACCTTTAGGCTTGTATTTCTGTGTGTTCAACAAATATTTATTTATTTATATTAATTACAGTGACAAGCCGAGTGGCAAAGATCATTTGGTTGGTTTTTGCAGCGACAGACCAAGGCCTCTGGTGGGAATCGAACCCACGACAACCGCATGATAGCCGACCACGCTACCTACTCACCTACCGGGGCGCTTAACAAATATTTATAATGAATAATTATAATAAATTTAAAAAAACATTGAAAGAAATAAATTGAATGAAAAACTAAAATTTCCTAGACTTTGCACTTGAATTTCGATTGTTATAAATTCGTCAACTGTTCAGCGAGAAATTAAAAAATTCAGACAGTTTGCTTGAATTGGTGATGGTAAACACACTGGCCATCCAAAAAAATAATCGTTGAAATAGCAATATTTAAGCAGTCTGCAAGAGTGTTGGTGAAAGTCTAGGAACATCAATTCAGTGTCGAGTACAAGAATGGCAAATTTCAAGAAGCTCTCTTTAGTATATACTTACTGAAGATCTGAGTCTACACTATTTTAAAGTTTAATTGATACAAAAACTGAAGCCCAATGACCAGCGAAGAGACTTCGTTGAATGGTTGCAATTAGTGGAAGCTGATTTTTCGAAAACTTCATCCTAAGCGATGAAACAAACTTTCACCTTGATGGCTTTGTTAATTTTCAAAATTGCCATACTTCAGGTTCGTAATATTATTTGTGTTTGTCTAATATTATATGCATCGACCACGTGCCACTTTTTATACCCTATACCACTATGTGGTCAGGATATAATGAGCTTGTGCTGATGTTTATAATTACCAAAAATATTTGACCTACACCTACATATTTTATTATACCGATCAACTCAGAATCATTTAGCGATATCTATCTGTCCATATAAACAATGAAATTCAGCCATAGGCCGAACGCTATTAAAACTGGTGAAGATCGGTGCATGTTCAGAAATGAGCCCTATGAGATCGACTTAAATTGCCATAATACCCAAAGTATCACAAATTGGGTTTGTGTATGCTTATTACATCCATTAATTAGTGGTCAAAAATCATACCCTATAGGACAATTCTTAGTCAAAGTCCCCATATAAAGGTGCTTCTCGATCTTCACTTAAATCTACCAAAAAATAAAAATATTGCACAGATTTTTATCAAATTGGGTTTGTATTTGTTTTTGTAAAAAAGAAGTGACTTAAGCAAATATGATCAGGATCGGTCCAATGGCGTTTGAAAAAATTAATCAAAATTCCACTCAGATTTGATTTATGCTTATTTTCTATACCCAATTAGTTGGATCTAAGACAACTTCTCTAAACGCTTGGTATGTTATATCTTATAGTCGATCTAGAACGGCTATAATTTTCTTGCTTGCTGGTGTTGATTTTGTGCTGTAGGTATCATTGGAAAATTGATTGTTATTGATGTGTGATTTCAATAAGACGTTGCACAGTGTCGTATTTGCTCGATCTACGCGGCCAAAATCCCAGTCTCAAATTAACAATACTATTCATAAAAACCGGTCCCCGAACAAAAGACTAACCCGTGAATAGAACCCGTCCCTTTTCTACCTGCTAATGCGCACCGCGCACCCGTGGCGTTAGTCGGAATTGAACCGTTTCACCTAGTGTACGTATCTGTTCTCGTCTACGCGCTTTATTAAACGAACTTCCCAAGTTATTTTTTATATTAACAAGTTCTTCTTACAAATTAATAGTGATGGATTCTAATGAAAAAGGTAAGAAACTTACAGATTACATTAATAAAGTCATGGTAAACTGCAAACGAACATTATTATTTCAACTTATAAAAAATGTCTTTTTCGTACCCTGATTTCCTCCAATATTTTTCTTTACTAGTGTTTTTGTTCATGTATCGGGGTAGATCGGGCTATGGTTATTATTACAGGTTGTTATATGATCCTTTTCCTTATAACTAGTATCAAAATCGTGTCCGGAAACTTCCGGATAAATATAGTTTTGAAGGGTTATATATATGTAGCGAAATTTCGTATAAAATTAGAAATGTTTGTTAGTGCCTTTTAACTTAATGTATGTTTGTCTTAGTTTCAGAGGATGCATCAGGAGTAAAGATTGTGACTCGACAATACTTATTCGACCGCTTGAAGAAGGAAAATTTGCCTAGTTTAGATGCAAAACTGGTAGACGGAAAGGTCTGCATTGCCGCCACAGGTACAAAGTCCACAAGTAGGTGCTATATATGTGGAGCAACCTCGAAAGATTTCAATAAATTGGACTACACAAGAGAAGTGAATTTTGCTGCCCTTGAATACGGCATATCGGTGTTACACGCCAGAATTCGAATTTTTGGATGTATCCTACATTTAGCATATAAACTCCAAGTGCAAAAATACAGGGAAAGGAAATCTATAGAGGAGAAAGATCTAGAAGAGCAAACCAAGAAAGAGATACAAAGAAGGTTTCGCAATGAAACAGGCCTAATAATAGATTTGCCTAAATCCAATTTCGGCAATACCAATGATGGCAATACCAGCAGAAGGTTCTTTGAGGACTCCTAATTAGCTGCAGATATAACTGGCATTAATTATGAGCTAATTTACAGACTAAAAGTCATATTGGAAGAAATTTCAAGCGGATTCAAAATTGATCCCGTTAAGTATGAAAAATATGCTTCAGAAACTGCTCGTGTTTATGTGGACCTATATGGTTGGCACCCTATGACGCCAACAATGCACAAGCTTTTAGTCCATGGTGCAGTCATCATCGAAAATGCATTATTACCAATCGGACAGCTTTCCGAGGAAGCAGCTGAGGCTCGCAACAAACATTTTAGATGTTACCGCCAGGATTATGCGAGAAAATTTTCAAGGGAAAGCTGTAATCAGGATATTTTTAATCGCTTTCTACTTACTTCTGATCCTATGCTAAGTAGCATGCGGACTGTAAATAAAAGAAAATCTGGAACATTTTTACCTGAAACTTTGGCCATCTTTGCACCTGCAGACCCCAATATATCAGAAAGTTCATCGGAGAGTGATGAAGAATGGCGATAAACTAGCATTTTTACGTTATTTCCCTTTGTACAGACCGAAGATTGTTTTATTTTGCATTTTTGTAAATATATAATGTATGTAAAATTAAATATATATGTGGCACCCTGTCACTATTTTGATTTATGTCATTTACATTTGTCTTATTATCGTAGTTATACTTTCATAGCTTGATAACAAATTTGGTTTTTTACATTATTCATTCTCTTTTGTTGTTCGACATCATACATACGTCTAAAAGCACGCGCTCTTCAAAATTAATTCAATATTTTAAGTATTCTGAATTTATAATTTATTTTTTAATAAAATAATTTCAATTGGAAAAAAACTCGCAAATTTGTTTATTGGCAATTCGATAAAATTACCAAATTGGTGACCCCGACGAAAAGTGTTTTTAAGTTCTTTTTTAAACATTGGTGTCAGCGTCTCTATACCGAAAACAAGCGTCATAACGGTACCTGTCGACATTTCTAGAAATCGACGCTGATTACCAAAATGACTGACGCGAGTGAAAAACCAACAATTTCACAGCCGGCAATGGCCGAAGAGATGCCTCATCCACGTGCTGAATCACCAATAGCAGCTAATGTCGCTGCGGTGTATGCACGTCTTCCTTTGCCGCAAATGGCCAGTTCGAACATAGAATCGTGGTTTACGACCATGGATTTCTGGTTCGTGGCATCCGGAATTTCGAGCGACAAACAAAAGACAGCAACTGTTTTGGCAGCTTTAGACCCGAGCGTCATCTCACAATTATCAGAAGTCATTGCCGAGATGCCTCAAAATGATTGGTATTCGTACATCCGCAGAAAAATAATTTATCATTTTGCCGACAGTGAGCAACGCAAACTCAATCGCCTCCTCTCGGAATTGCCCCTAGGAGATAAAAAGCCATCCGAACTCTTCTACGAGATGAGACGTGTTGCTGGGACTACGCTAGGAGAATCCGCCCTTAAGGGGTTGTGGATAAAGCGGCTTCCTGAAATTGTGCAACCAGTTGTTGCCGCGTCAAGTGGTACCGCCGCCGAATTCACGAGAATCGCGGACTCAATCGTGGACGCCATGTCGGGTAGCCAAATCAACTTAATATCGAAACACGTTCCCAGCGAAATCGATGAATTGCGCGCTGCTGTACATAACCTCACAAAACAGTTCGAAAATTTTACTGTTCGCTCACGTTCTCGCAGTCGTACACAGTCGCGTATTCCACCACGTACTCGATCGCAACATTTTTCACCAAACAATCCAGCTAGAAAGGCCAGCTTTTCCACATCGACTGACGAGTGCTGGTACCACAAAAAATATGGACAGAAGGCACAAAAATGTAGAAGCCCGTGTCGCCATAAACGCAGTTCAGTCAGCACCGTGACATCCAATGCCGCTCAAAAGTCAGATTGAAGCCATGTGCTCGTGGCAGAAGACAGCGGACCCACTACCACGAGAAGCACACTTTTCCGCCTACAGGTAAGAGACAAAATAACCAACCAAACCTTTCTAATTGACACTGGCGCCGATGTGTCCGTCCTACCTCTCACTTCGACATCCGTCGGTATTAAACCCACAGTGACACAATTATATACGGCAAACGGTTTGCCAATAAAAGTTCTTGGTCAAAAACGAATCGCTTTAAGCCTTGGATTAAAACGAACATTTGAGTGGTGTTTTTTAGTAGCAGACGTCACGAGCCCAATTATTGGTGCAGATTTTTTAAGATTTTACGACCTATTAATCGATTTACGCCGCAATCGCCTAATCGATTCTACATCTAAATATCCAACCCCGGTAACGTTTTCTAAGTTGAGAGCTGCAGAAATTAGTACATCTGCCCCATTCAATGACATTTTGCACGATTTTGCCGACATATTTCAATTAACCCCGTGTGGTACGACTACGAAATCAACAATTTTTCATCGAATTGTTACGACAGGCCAGCCAGTACACTCTCGACCAAGACGGTTATCACCCGATAAGCTAGCTGCAGCACGAGCTGAGTTCGACACCTTAATAAAAGCTGGTATTTGCCAACCATCCAGCAGTAATTGGTCCAGCCCATTGCATATGGTGCACAAATCCAATGGTTCATGGAGACCGTGTGGCGACTATCGCGCATTAAATGCTCAAACCGTTCGAGACCGATACCCACTCCCGTATTTATCCGACTTTACTAGTAACCTCAACGGTAAAAAGATTTTCTCCAAACTTGACCTCCAAAAGGCCTTCCACCCCGAAGATGTTGCTAAAACAGCCATTGTAACACCGTTTGGCCTCTTCGAGTTTCACTTCATGACTTTTGGACTCTGCAACGCAGCGCAGACCTTCCAAAGGCTCATCAACGAGGTGCTGCGAGGTTTAGATTTCGCTTTCGCATATGTAGACGACATTTGCATAGCCTCAACGTCGGTTGAACAGCACCGAAAAGACCTAATCGAAGTTTTCAAAAGGCTACGAACCAATAACTTAGCTATTAATTTAGACAAATGCGAATTTGGCAAGACGGAAGTAAAATTTTTAGGCCACTTCGTAACCGGTGACGGCATACGGCCACTACCCGAACGAGTTTCAGCCATACGTGACTTTGAGAGGCCTACTTTGGCTAAGGAACTGAAAAGATTTATTGCAACGCTTAATTTCTATAAAAAATTTTTGCCAAACGCAGCTACAAATCGATCAAAACTTCAGGAGCTAGTAAAGGGAAATATAAAAAATGACTGCACTGTGCTAATTTGGACACATGAAGCGGAGGCTGCCTTTATTAAATGCAAAGACGAATTGTGCAACGCGGCACTTTTGGCACATCCAGCAAAAAACGCCGACTTGGCACTCTATGTCGATGCTTCGGACATTGCGGTCGGTGCCGCTCTACATCAGTGTATGAATGGCGCTCTTGAACCTCTAGGATTTTATTCTAAGAGACTATCGAGCACACAACGCAAATATAGCACATACGATCGTGAGCTGACAGCGATGTACCAAGGCATTTGCCATTTTCGTTACATGTTAGAGGGAAGAAGCTGTTATATCGTAACCGACCACCGCCCACTAATCTACGCGTTTCGCCAAAAACCTGAGAAAGCATCGCCACGCCGAGCACGTCAGTTAGACTACATCGGGCAATTCACCACTGATATTCGCCACATACCTGGTGAAGAAAATGCAACAGCAGATCTCCTCTCTCGTATTCAGTCTTTGAATCAAACTGTCAACTACGTAAAAATTGCAGAGGCGGAGAAAGAAGACGAAGAGCTTAAAAATTTGCAGTCAGGTATAACATCTAGTTCACTTAAACTAACATCTTTTACATTTCCAGACTCTGAGCTCACTTTGGTTTGTGATAACTCTACAAAAAACATCCGCCCTTACATTCCAAAACCATTTCGTAAGCAGATATTATCTGTCATCCACGGTTTAGCTCATCCTGGTGTACGAGCTACGACAAAGCTAGTAACCGCCCGATTCGTTTGGCCAGCAATACGAAGGGATACAGCAACATTCGTTCGAACCTGCATCGCATGCCAACGTTCAAAGATTCAACGCCATACGAAATCGCAAACATTAAAATACGAACCGCCCAAGGAACGCTTTGCACACATCAATATCGATATCGTGGGCCCCTTTCCGTTGTGCGAAGGCCAGCGATATTGCTTGACGATTATCGACCGTTTTACAAGATGGCCCGAGGCTGTGCCTATGCCCGATATGACTGCCGAAACTGTTGCAAAAGCAATTTTATATAACTGGATAGCAAGATTTGGTGTTCCCGCAAAAATTACATCAGACCGAGGAAGACAGTTTGAGTCAACTGTTTTTGCCGAACTAACAACATTAATTGGCGCTTCCCATCTACGTACGACGCCATATCACCCCGAATCAAATGGTATAATAGAAAGATGGCACCGTGTTTTGAAAGCTGCCATACTCTGCAATGATCCAGCAAAATGGGTTCATAGCCTCCCGTCTATTTTACTTGGGTTACGTGTTGTTTTTAAGCCAGATATTAACGCCTCCCCTGCAGAGCTCGTATATGGGACAAATTTAAGAATTACGGGAGAATTTTTCACCAACACCAAATCATCAGTGGCAACTAGTGAGGCCGTTTCACAATTTCGCACAGCAATGCAGAAACTTCGGCCAACAAACACATCACACCATACGGAACCAAGGACATTTGTAAGTCCTTCTCTAAACTCGGCCACCCATGTTTTTATACGCAACGATACAATACGCCCATCGTTATCACATCCATATGATGGGCCATTTCGCATCGTTCGAAGAGCTGCGAAATATTTTACTATCCACATCGGAAACCGTCACGTCAATATCAATATCGACAGACTCAAGCCAGCCTTTGTTGAGAACCCCGAAAGAGACATTTTGGTACAAAAAAATCATCCCCAAAAAAGTCCGCAACAATTTTTACAACCTGATTCTAATGAGGACGGTATCGAACATCAACAGTCACAATCCATTCGGCAATCAACATCGCCACAGGACATTCCATGCCAAACGAATGAGCCACCATCAGTTCAACATAACTCTCCGAAAGTATCGACGAAATCTACCCGATGTGGCAGACTTGTTAATCTTCCAGTACGTTTCCGGTAGCTTTCTTCTAGCCGGGGAGTACTGTGGCACCATGTCACTATTTTGATTTATGTCATTTACATTTGTCTTATTATCGTAGTTATACTTTCATAGCTTGATAACAAATTTGGTTTTTTACATTATTCATTCTCTTTTGTTGTTCGACATCATACATACGTCTAAAAGCACGCGCTCTTCAAAATTAATTCAATATTTTAAGTATTCTGAATTTATAATTTATTTTTTAATAAAATAATTTCAATTGGAAAAAAACTCGCAAATTTGTTTATTGGCAATTCGATAAAATTACCAAATATATATATTTATTGTAAAAAAATTGGTTTTTAATTTATTTATATTGTTTAGATACCAATTCAGCATAAAAATATTTTTGGCCGCGTAGATCGTGCAAATACGACTCTGTGGCGTTGCCATGAGAAATTTCCTGGTTGTATACTCTCTCATTTGGCTATCAGAACTGGCTCCAATTTATTTATTTTTATGAGGTTATAGGGAGTCAACGATTTGTAAGAACAAACTCACTACCCTTCGTGCACTGAAGGAAAAATTCATTTATGCAAAATGGTCATGGAAAATTACCACAAACGAGTGCCCGCCATTTTCTCGTTTTGTTGTACCATACATAATCCTATCCTGCGAACTTTATGATTCAATAAAAAACGTTATAAGGAAAATAAACAGTACTTTCTTTTTAATTCAAATCTTGCGTGAATTTTGGGACACCCTTTGTAATAAAAAGTGTGTTTGCGCTAAAGCGAATATTGGCAATACAAACATCTATGACTCGCTTAACGGAACTACGCTAAGTGGATTTTTTGATGAATGAGCTTATTTTATATATAGAAAAATATTATAGTTTTTAAAAAATAGATTTGTTTAGAAATTTTTTTTTTTTTTTTTTGGAAAATTTCTGCATCTTTTTATGCCTGGAGTTGGGGAACGATTTCTGTTCTATTTGATATTTTCGATTGAAATTTTTCATCTTCGAAAACACCGCTAAACGAGTGCTAGTTGCTATTTTAAATAGACTCAATGTTGGAAAAGTTGTAAGAGACAACACCTGTTTTTTTACACAGACTACGAAGTTTGGGTGTCTGTATGTACGCGTAGGTATGGGAATATACATATATTTTAGCATATTAAAGTAAACATTGACTGTTCATAAAAAGTTATTTTTACATAAACTCAATGACATTGTCAATGACATTTTGCTTTTTTATTTTTCTTTTGAGCATAGCTCGAAGAATATGAGCATTTTACTAGTTCCTTATACAAAATAGTTTCGATAAGTTTAATGTCAACACAAATATTTTGTTTTATAGTTTTCTTTCCTTTCCCCAATACAGTTAATTGTTTTGTGGTGTAAGTATTTTATTTTGCGGCACCATAGTTAAGTAGCTTGTTTTCTTGAATTGTTTTTATTAATTAAGTGTTGCATGCAAATTATATGTCATAACAAGTTATAGGCAACATTTCATTTCGAGTTTAATTTCAGTTGTTATAATCATATGCCCATGTATGAGTATCAAGCTAGTTGATTTGTGTGTATTTAAATTATTTGTTACCTGTCGTATGACATGTTTACTAGCTGTGACGGAAGTAAGTAAGTTTCTGGTGTTTCACTTCCTTTACTAACATCGGCCTGGGAAAGTGTGTATGTTCTATAGACTTAAAGGACTCTTTCGTTTTGGTAAAGTGTGTGTGTGTGTTAATGTTTGTGTAAGTTTTAACAGGTAATATTGCCTTACATTATATTTTATGAGCTGACAAACACCTTTGTTTAAAAAATAATTTTTCTTTTATATGTTCTTGTATTTTTTTATTTTTTTTGGGGTTTAATAATATTTTTTGGTTTACTTGTTTTCGTTAGAAATTTGATTGATTTGAAACGGAAATGTTTTGGGTTTATTAGGCTCTTTAATGCATTATTAGGTGTTAGCAGCATTTTTAAGGTAATTTGTGTTTTGGTTAAGGAAAAATGTTTACACAAAAAAAAAAGCTTTAAAAGTGAGAAGGTGATTTTTTGATTTATGAGCTACAAAAGAGCAAAGACTTGTTGCCAAGATTTACAAGGATTTACGTTTGAAAATGAATTAGATAATTTTAAAATGAAAATTTTCTATTACCTATTAGCTTTATTAAGGTTGATTTAAATATGGGAATTGAAATGGAAAAGAGAAGAAGAACACAAATAAGAGTATTAAATTCGGCTATTCCCAATTTTTAATACTATCGACTCGGTGGAAGATTTTACGAACGGGTCTAGGTTTACAAGCATTTAAGCTAAACTTGTGTTGGAATTAAAGCCAAGCGATCATCGTATATGCCGTCAATTCGACCAAAGAGTTGAAGCACAAATTGATATTGATTTAGATTTTCCATACAAAATGTTGTTCAGAGATGAAGCTCACTCTTTTGTTTAAATGGATACGTAAGTAAGCCGAAAATAATCTACAAGCTTTTATCGAAACATCATTATAAACACAGAAAATTAGTGCTTGATACGCTTTATCGGCTGGCGAAGTTATTGGTCCATAAGTCTTCAAAAACATGATGGGCAGAATGTTACTGCCAACAGTAAACAGTATAGAGAAATGATTACAAGTTTTAGTCTTGCTGACATATGGTACCTGCAAGACGGAGCCACATATCACAAGGCGCATGCTACAATTATTTTACTCAAAGAAACTTTTGACCAGCGCATAATTTCAGGTTGTAATCCTTATAAGGTTGCATGATTTAACCCTATTGGGTTATTTTCTTTGGGGTTAGATAAAGTCATTCGTCTACGTCGATATTTTCCGATTTCTCTAGGTCGCAAATGCGGAGTTGAAGATTGTGCCAAGTACGCTTCAGCCGTGGCGGCCCAAGTCATGTTTAATCATTAATGACATAATATTATATATCCAATCAAGCGAGTTTAATTTAAATTAAAAGAAGTTTTTTTTGCCTTATTTATATATTAATGCGTGAGGGAAAAACCTTGCGACTGTTTTTAAGCAAAATGCGCAAACGGAGGAGTATGAAATTTGGCATAGTTATAGATCATATGGAGGAGAAGTGACAAATGATAAAAGTTATGCATAACATGTGCTAAAAATATATTAGACTAAATAAAATAAAATATTTATAATATAAAATATTATAAGAGCCGAAAGGTATGCTAATCAATTTTAACCAATTACCAATTCATCGCATTTCATTATTATTGTATATCACATGCCCTGTGTTGAATTGTGAATTGGCTAAAATTAATAAGCATACCTTGAGGCTCTTATAAAATTATTTATTAACAAACTCATTTATATATCTTCTGTGTGTTCAACAAATATTTATCATGACATTTAATAAAATTTATTTAAATATTCATAAATTTTATATTGAAAAGATAAAATTTAATGAAAAAAAACAAAATTTCCTGGAATATGCACTCGAATTTTTAGTGCTGGGCTATGCTAGTTTAAATTAATAGTTCTGTAACTATAAAAAAAACACCCGTTATGAAAACAGTAATATAAAAAAAAAATTTAAGAAAAAATAAATTTAATAAAATAAAATATTTAAATGACTTATTAATGAATTATTATATGTTAAATATTAATAATATTAACATCATTTTTTTACAAATTATTCTTATATAGTATTTTTTTTATAGAATTGGGAATTTAGTAAATTTTTTTTTTTTTATTAATCAACACTTAGGGGATGCCCCCTACAGATGCAGTGCATTGTGTTGATCTCAGGAAAGATATAGATATAGGAAGGTGGAAAGAGGGAGTAGTGTGTTCATTTATTTATTTTTTTTTTTGCAGCGACAGACCAAAGCCACTGGTGGGAATCGAACCCACGACCCCCGCATGGTACGCGAGCACGCTACCTACTCACCTACCGGGGCGCTTAGCTAATAATTGTTTTCAATTTTTATTTATTTATTTTTTTTGCACTGAGTATACAATATGTGACCTGGTCTATGAAAAGGGGGCTTAAGTGCAAAAACAAATCATAGAGACAACAGCTGCTGTAGGTAAAACAAGTCGTTGCGTCCATTTAATTTTAGTTGTGCCCTGTTATCTTCGTTGTCTGTTCTGTATTCACGAACGTCAACTGTTGTTTATGCTTGGAATATTATCGTAGTTAATCACATTAATCTGATTTTACAAATGTTATCATTGTTATCGCGTCGATTGTCTTTTTCCTTATCACGTTATTGTTATTGTTTCTGTTGGTCTTTTGAGAAGTTTAGTGCCGTATACAGTCAATGAAGAAAACGGCGGGTCTGATGATGATATTAGCTTCAATAATTATCGAGGATACAAGAATCAGATGTTTGTGGTGGGTTCAGAGTTAGTTTTTCTTCATTTTCATTAAACTTTTTCACAAATTATGTTTTTTTAGTTTTCATCATGTGCAAGAGCGTCTCATATTCTCTCCGAATGGGCAAAAAAGTGTAAAGTGAGTTTGGCACCTAGGCCCCCTTTTTCGTATTTTATACTATTTGCTAATTTTTGTTTTTATACCCTATACCACTATGTGGTTTGGGTATAATGACTTTGTGCTGCTGTTTGTAACAACCAAAAATATTTGACCTAGACCCATCTTTAATTATACCGATCGAATCAGAATCACTTTCTGAGTTGATTTAACAATGTCCGTCCGTCTGTCTGTGTGTCCATGTAAACCTTGTAATCAAACTGCAGGGCGCAAATATGAATATATTTTCATGAAATTTGGTATATAAGCTTTTATTGTCCATCAGATGATCACTGTTGAAATTGGTGGGAATCGGTCTATGTTCAGACCTAGCCCCCATACAAATTACCCATATGAAATCAACATAAATTGCCATAAGATCCAAATTGTCATATAGATCTTACTCAAATTGGGTTTGTATGCATTCATTACATCCATTAATTAGTAGTCCAAA
The DNA here is from genome assembly GCA_963682025.1 of Cordilura impudica. Taxonomy (NCBI): domain Eukaryota; kingdom Metazoa; phylum Arthropoda; class Insecta; order Diptera; family Scathophagidae; genus Cordilura; species Cordilura impudica. The sequence continues at coordinate 229,228,799 of OY821519.1, read as the reverse complement.
AATGATCCCTTTGACCCCATATAGAGCTGCTTCCCGATCTTCACTTAAATCTATTAAGAAACAAAAATATTGCACTGATTCTTCTCAAATTTTGATTGTATATATTTTTGCAAAATACAAGAGACTTTACCAAACATGATCAAGATCGGTCCATTTTTGGACCTAGTCCCTATATAGATATAGCGTCCGATATGAACTTTTTCTCATCTTCAGCCAAAAAAATTAATAAAAATCCCACTCAAATTTGTTTTTTGCTTATTTTCTATGTCCAGTTAGTTGGGCCTAAGAGATAGGGTTTCTAAACGCATGGTATAGGGTATCGTATAGTCGTTCTAGACCGACTATAATTTTCTTACTTGTTAATTTTCATTTATTATTTTTTTTCGTACGAGTACATTATTTTTTGACACCCGAAAAACCATAATAATCTATAATATTAATAGATAAGGCGATTTCTTGTGACCGATAACTTGTTAAACAGTTTTCTCCCGATTTTGACCTAACTTATCTTATTTTAGCTTTTTAGCTGTTCACCAGATCTACAGAATTTTAATTTTGAAAAAAATTTTCTTTTTGAGTAAAATGCATTTAAAGTTGCTATGACCACATACACAAAATTATACAATGCTATGTGTATGTTTATTAAATCTCTTAATGCGTTTGTGAGTTTGTCCTAATAATTGTGTTTAATTGAAAAATAATTTTGGACATAAACCAATAATTGGACATAAATCAATAACGCCAATAATCGATATTCAAATAGTGTTGAACTGTGAATGGGGTAAAATTGACTAGCTCTACTTTAGTGTCATCATTAAATGCAAAAATAATATTTCCTAGAATTTGTACTCGAATTTTGAGGCAAATTGAATTATTTAAAGAAAGACAACCATCCTCTTAACTTCCCTAATTGAAGTTTATTGAATAACTTAAGTCTCAAGTAATTCCTGGGAAAATATCTAAAGTAGCCACTACAAAAAAATAAAAATACACATCAGAACTTAGCTGTGCAAAAAATGATGCAAGGTTTAAAGACCAAAATGATAACATTTTATTGATCGCTTTAATTTTTACTAGCAGATTCCAGCGCTCGAAATTGGAGTGCAGTTTCTAGGCAGCTTTATTTATCAACTTAGCCAATTCACAAACCAACACTTTTATAATATACTATTATTGTGATTGAAGATAACAAGCTCATGAACAAATTTAGTAAAACACACAAGTATATGTATAAATTTATGTATGTGTTAGTAGCAATTTTAAATGCAATTTACTCAAAATAAAGAAAAAAAATTTTAAAAACTGTAAATCCGCAAAATGGCTAAAAAGAAATACCTCTCAAATAATATACATTTGGTCAAAATCGGGATAAAACGGTAGAACAAAATACCGGTCACAAGAAATTGTCTAACCTATTAATATTATAGATATATTTTAAGAATATTGAGTTATTATTTCTTTATACAGGGTGGCGCAACCATAATATTATGATTTAATTTTTATATAAATATTTTGTTTTGTTTTCAGATTTAACTATGAAAAACTTGAAAAATATATGCTGGAAAGACCCATCACAGAGCAAAGAACTAGAGTTGTTCAATTTTATTTTGAAAGTCAGCATATAATTATTCCGACCCAAAGATCATATTTTTCATGTTCGAATTGCAGCTTGCGCTCCAACAATTTATGAAATGATTGAGCGTTTCCATCAACAAGGAGCTGTCTATGATCTTCCGCGTGCTGGAAGACCTCGTGCAGTTCGAAGTAATGTGAACATTGATCTGGTGCAAGCAAGTATTAAAAAAAATTTCGAAACTTTCACATGCGACGTACTCAGCAGTTGGTGATTTTTAGGAGCTCTTTGAAAAGAATTTGACGTAAATTACAACCCCAATTGTTTCACGAAGTTAAACCAAATGATGCACAAATACAAAAAATTTTATTTTCATGAATGCGTGACTTATTCTTCAATCGATTTTTTAGTATTGAATTATCCCAGAAATAAAACAGTTTGGCTGTATAAAAATCTAAGAAATACTTAGGTCACCATTTCCAGTAAAACATCCTGTGACACCAAATAGTAGTTATTAGTATACAAATCTGGAAGGTAAAGGATTTGGTGAAGCAATTCATATTGCCGGCAGTTCAGTTTTTCCTTAGTCGAAACGGACGATGGTAAGAATTGTTTTGTCATTTGGTTTTTATGTTCACAAATATTTCGATTTACTTTTTTCATGGCTTTTCCGTAGCTGAGCCTCATTTAGACGACCTAGTCTTTTAGAATTATCGGTAATTGTACGGCCATATTTAAAAATGATATATGGCAAAAGGAGAAACAAGTAATAAATTATATAAATTTATTACTTTTTTGGTCACCTAAATAAACCTAAGTTACTACAACAAAGCCCTATTAAGCATATTCCCTAATTAAACTTAAAGTTGTATGTTAATGTTTTTTGTTCAATCGAAATAAATTGCTTAAATTTTTCTTTAGCACCAAACCCTTTTCTGAAGAAAAAAAAAATTTAAATTTGTTATATATATTTAAGTTTGTTTAGAAAACCATTTTAAAGACTTTATCCCCCCAAAAAAAAGGGACTTTTTCCAAACAAAATAATTTAAATACAAATCACAGGCAAGAACAATAACAAATAGAAATAAACCCTTGCTAATATATGTTAACGACTTTGCTCCATATTTATCAAAATAAAGCAGAAAAAATTACTACTAACTTTTTATAAACATCAAGGAAAAGGGAAAACCGAATGACAAAGTAACAAAAATTTAAAAAAAAAAGATGACAACAATGTATTAAACACCAACAATAGTAAAATCGACAACATGCTGGATAACCCAAAGTATAAAAATAAAATTGTTAAACCCTTGATACAAAATATACTCGTATATACAAAACTAAGCAAATAAAAAGTAATATTTGAAAATAACCTGGCACCAGTTTGCGAGAAGTGGTGGTTAAATAAGATAAAACGACAATGTGTGTCATCGATTCACGAAACAAAACTTTCGACGCATATAGAAATGTTTATTACGAGACGAGTACCAGGAACATCCCTTAATAAGTGGAGGAAGAAAATAAAACAAACGAAAATCTGCCTACATACGCATAAAATTAAGGAAAATAACAATATTTGTGGGAGGCTCGGTTTTGGTTGTTTTAATATTTTTTTATAAAATATTTAGTATCAGACTTGAAAGAAAATAAAAAAAATTAAAAAAAAAAATGTTTTGAGTTACATTGAAATGCTTTTTAAGTAACTAAAATTTGGCTTTCATTTTAAAAATGTTTGTAATAATGAGCACAATTGAAAACAAGTCAGAAAATTAGAGTTGGTTTAGGCCGACTATAAGATGGCCTATACTATGAGTTTATAAAAATGGTCTTAGGCCCACTTAATTGCATATAGAATAGAAGCATACGCCAAATTTTAATGACATTGTTATAAATCTGGTATCTGTAATATAAATAGGTAAGGCGATTTCTTGTGACCGATGATTTGTTAAACAATTTTATCACCATTTTGACCAAGCGTATCTTATTTGAAAGGTATTTCTTTTTAGCTGTTCACCAGATTTACAGATTTTTAAATTAAAAAAAAAAAATTTTTTTAAAAAATGTATTTAAAGTTGCTGCTGACACAAACATAACTAACTATACAATGCTATGTGTGGGTTTATTAAATTTGTTAGTGTTTGCACAAAAAAATTAGTGTGTTCTTCATCCTCAATAATATTTGTGTTGAATTGTAAAATAGTTTGGATATAAACCATTCACAATAATAATTGTGTTGAATTGAAAAATAATTTTGGACATAAACCAATAACGTAATAAATATTTAAAAAGTGTTGAATTGAATAATTTTGTAAATGTAAAACTAAAATTTCCCAGAATTTGCAAGCGAATTTCCAGGGCTGGAATCTGCTAGTAGGGTATAAAAAGAAAAGAAATTTGTAACAAAAATTAAAATCAAAACAACTAAAGAAAACTAGTGATGTTCATAACATCGAAACAAACCGAGTATTCGATTATTTTCGAAATCAGATATTTTAAAAGCTCTAACAAAAAAATTGTATATCAAATTTATTGTTTTTTCTAGGATTTATAAAGTTAATATTCTTCTAAATAAATTCAAAAAAAAAAAAAATAATAAAATCAATTAATAAGATCCGATTCACAAGTTATCCGTCAATAACATGAGTATTAGGGAATATATATATATACTGTTTTAAGGCAAGGGTTGTACATCTTTTTTTGTCTTCAGAAAATTATTTGTTATTAACTTGTCTTAAGCTTAGTTAGATTTGCGGTAATTTTATAGGAAAAACATTAGAGTCTGACAAATACTTAAGAACAACCCTTAAATGTATTTTATAAGAAATATAATAAAAATGCTTATAGTTTCTAATCTAAGAGTTTTTCTACAAAGCAATTAGCTATAATTCATAAAAACACAATAAATTGCATACAAGCAATTTTGAATTAGAAAAATTGCAAATGTTTTCAAATTAAAAAACTTAATATGAACATCTTTCTATAAATTCAAATTTAGAGTTCTGGAAACAAAAGTGCTAAAAAGTGCCTGTTTAATTTTTGTTTTTATTAAAATCTTCAATAAAATCGTTTTCTATAAATAAAAAAGTATTTCTTTAAGCAAATTTGCTTTCTTATTATTACCCAGCAAAACCTTGGTAATGATTAGTTATTACCCTTTGCCTTACATGGTAATGTTAGCCCCATACCTTTTGAATTATTATAAGCTAAATGTAATGACTTTCTCATAATGATTTATGTAAGTACTTACTAGTAGTGACCACTGTTTGTACTATAAATAATGAGTTAAATTTAATGAAACAAACTATTTCGGGGATATAGTCATCATTGTACATAAAACGCAGCGAAAGCTGTTAAATTTTACATTACATTATTTACAACATATTGTGCGATGCCACTGTGTTTTTGCAGAAATTTTCTTTACTCCCCACATGTAACAAATTACTCAAAACCCCTTCTTGTTATCTATAAAGTAACTAGTTATTTTTATCAGTACCTAGTAAGGTGCCAGTAAGGCCTTTTCTCCAATGACACCCCCATGTTAAAATAAACTGTTTCGTAATGGAAAGGGAACTACTGAATACTTTTGATTTCTTATTCTAAAGCTAATTACATATAATGGAAAGTTTTGCTGGGTATTTTTCATTCATATTAGAGATTTTTAGTAAAAAACAGTTTTGCAAAACTAGCTTCCACTAATATGAAAAGTGGAGTATAAAGATATATTCACTCTCATTAAGCAAATGCTACAAGTGAAACGACCACAACAACAACAACAATTAGAACTAGCACATACATAAAACAAAATTTCGAATAACAGCCCTAACAAGTCCAACATTGAAAAATCATATTTTTTATCAAAGTTTTTTTTTTTAATTTTCATTGAAATCTCAGGACCCATTGAACCGATTTTGATGATTTTAAATAGAAACTTGCTTTGGATTCTAGCAAATGAATTTCTTTAACAATGAGTAACTTAGCTAATCTATTGGGGGCGCTAGCATCATTTTCACGGACGGACAGACGGACAGCCGGACATCGTTAAATCAACTCCACTGGTTATAGGGATCAAGCATATATATATATTTTACGGGGTTCAGAATTTTTTTTAAATTATTACAAACCAACTAACAAATTTATATATACACTCTGCATAATGGTGTAGAGGGTGCAATTAGAAAATATTCTCCTTCAAATAAAATGAACGAAAAGAGGTAAATTAATGAATAATGCCATCTTTCCTTTCAGTTGTGATATTCGTATTTGCTTTTGTATTTACTTTTTTTTTAGGTTATTGAGACAAGGAAGCATAAGAAGCATTATTTTGTTTTCCCCTTAAAAATACCAAAAAATTTATTTTATTGGAACATAACTTCCAATCATCGAATTTCAGTTCGATCTAACTACCTAATTTATATTAGGGGAAAATCAGCCATACTATCAGCCGAACTATTTCCAAACCATTCGGTATTCCCTTAACTTTGAATGACTTCAGCTTACTAAGATTTGGATTTTTTATAACTTCTTTGGAAGCTAATTTTTCGTACTGACTGCTTACTGCAAAATGAAATATATTTTAACAAAATATTGTTATTCCAAATATAAAAAAAAAGTTATTCACCTTGAAAAAAGATTTTTTATATATTTTTTTGTCATTCCATTTGTACCAAGCGCCCCGGTAGGTGTGTAGGTAACATGCTCGCCTATCATGCTGGGGTCGTGGGTTCGATTCCCACCAGAGGCTTTAGTCTATCGCTGCAAAACTAGCCAAATCCGGCTTATCCCTGGACCCAAAATTAGAATCTGCAGACAAGCCACTCGGCTTCGCGGAACTAGGCTTAGCAAACATCGAAAAATATATTGGAGACTCCATAGAATATATTTATTCCTGATCCTTATAACAACTTAAGTCCATATAGCGATGTCCGTCTGTCCGTACATTCATGTATCTGTTGAAATCACGGTCATTCACAAAATAAACGTTTTACCTAGGTAGACTTCAGATAATATTGTTTGCCATTACTTCGAGCAGGTTGGTATTGAAAATAAGGAAAAGCGGGTATCATTCTGCCGAGATATGTTCAAAAGGGTGAACATAAAAATTCAGTGTATTTGCTGTAATAATTTAGTGTGAAGTTTATCAAATTATCAGATTGTTGCTTTTTTAAATATTTTGTTATAAATAGAGCAATAAGTAAAGATATTAATGCAAACTAGCAGATCCGAGCCCCCGAAATTCGAATGTAAATTCTAGGAAATTTAATTTTTTATTTAATAAATTATTTTATAAGATCCTAAAGGTATGCTAATCAATTTTAGCCAATTCACAATTCAGCACTTTTTTTTGTCGTTATTGGTTTATGTCCAAAATTATTTTTCAACTAAATACAGGTCTTTTTGTAAATGCATTAAAAATTTAATAAGCACACACACAGCATTGCATAATTTTATGCATTTTACTACAAAGAAATTTAAAAATGTTAAAATCTGTCAATCTGTTGTACAGCTAAAAAGAAATACCTTTCAAATGATTGATGTTTCATCAAAATAGGATTAAAACTGACAAACTTGCATCAGTCAAAAGAAATCACCTTATTAATATTATAAATGTAAATCCGATGTGGAGAGTACCAAAGATTCGTCACAGCCGATTTTAACACTGTTTTTTGGTTTTTTTTGTTTGAAAATTTTTTTCTATTATATTTTATTTGTAAAGAAATAAAATTTTGCTACTTTTTACAAATTTTTACTTTCAGTTTGGAACATTTTTTTTGTTAACAAAAAATTTATTAGAAGTTATTGTATTTTCTCTATTATGAAAATTCATAGCAAAACAGAAAAGTTAAAAAAATATATCTAGCTAGCATATTTAAAAGTACACGATTAAGAAAAATTTAAGGGTGTTTCTAACTACCACCACCACTAACACCACCACCAACACCACACCAAACACTTCTGTCAAATACCGCCAACAATTTCTGTCTCTGATTACCACTACTCTCATTATATTATTTTTTTTTTTCTAAATGCCGTTAGCATTGTAATAAAAATGTCAACTCTAATATAAGTCTTTTTATGTTACGGGTTTTATATGCCTGCTACATCTACTATTTTCTCCAAAATACATTTTTACCACAATGAAATGTTTAACAGTTCTCATTTTATTAGAGTAAATGTAGGAAATAATACATATAAAGTACAATCAATGTTTGAAAGAAAGAAAAAAAAATAAAAAAATAAAATGAAATGAATGTGTAACAGGAAAAATGTAATATTTATTAATAAAATATAAACACTAATAAGGGAAGGATAGCCAAACAATAATATGGATTTGTAATTAATTAAACGTTTGCATAGTTTTTAGTTTTCCAGGTAGATTTTAAAAATTGTATAATCTATAAAATAAATAGGCAAAGCGATTTCTTGTGACATTTTCTACACCTTTAATTACCAACCAATTTTGACAAAAAATATACCGTTGGAAAGGTATATCTTATATGTATTTATTAAATTTGTGTTCTATTGTGAATTTGCTAAAATTGATAAGCACACCTTAAAGCTTTTACAAAATTATTTATTTGCACACGAATTTCGAGGGCTGGGCTCTGCTAGTTTATTTAAATATCTTTGTTGAGACCCCTAACTTTTCTGAATTTTAAGCCCCTATTCATGGATTTAGACAGAATATTAGTTTCGTATCCTAAAAGTATGCCGTAATTTTCAAATACGATTTTCAAAAACTTTAAGTGTTCGTTTACTTTACAAAAATTTGCAATTTACATCAATCTCTCAATATTAAAGCATAGGACTTGGGCATCTATCTCCTGCTGTGTTGTATGAAAATATATGCTAATATTTTGCCACACATGCATTAAGTTTTCTACTTCTGTAGTATGGTTCCATTCTACTTCTGTAGTATGGTTCGAGGAAGTATAAATGTATGAGTATGTTAACAATAAACAAGGTACTTACATATGAATTTATTAGCTATTAGGAACAGAGATTTTTGTTTGTTACTACCCTGTTAGGTATGTTTATTAAAAAAAAAAAAAAAAAACAAAAAATCCTTGAAAATTTCTTGGATTTCTTAATTTTATTCTAAATGTCAAATTAAATTATTTTTAGACTTTTAGGGCCAAAAACTTTTTCTATGCTAATAACTGAAATTTTTATTTAAATAGGTAAAGGAAAGACATGAAAATTTAAATTTTTAAGAAGAGGTTTTAGAAAAAGTTTATTCTTTTAGCGGATAGAAATATTATATTTTTCTTCTGAGGGTTTTGTATATTTGTAGAATTTTAATAATTCAACAAGATTACAAAATTTTGCTATATCATTAATTCGGAATAGTTTAAAAACACTGACCGAAACATTTTCCAAATCTGGCCTGTTTTCATAAAACCTCACATCTATAATATTAAAAGGCTAGGCGATTTCTTGTGGCGGATATTTTGTTCTACCGTTTTATCCCGATTTTAACCAAACGCATATTATTTGAAAGGTATTTCTTTTTCGCCGTTTTGCAGATTTACAGATTTTAAAATTTTTTTCTTTCTTTTGAGTAAATTGCATTTAAAGTTGCTACTAACACATACATAAAATTAAACAATGCTGTGTGTGTGTTTATTAAATTTATTTATTATTTATTATTTTTTAATGTGTTTGTAATAAAAATGAGTTTGATTTTTTGTGTTGATGTGTGAATTGGCTATAATTTATTAGCATACCTTTAGGGTCTTTATTTAATAAATAAATAAAATTTCCTAGAATTTGCACTCGAATTTCGAGGGCTGGAATCTGCTAGTTTACTGAAAAAGAAGGTCCCGTGGGAGGTATAAGCAGAACGCGATGGAACTTTGACATGTTGTAAAACAAGAAAAAATAAGCGACCTGCATTTTATTTTTTAGATTTCCAATCTCATATTTAGGGGGTAAAAAATATTCGAAAAAAACGGCCGTTTTTTATATTTTTTGTGAGGATTTTTCACATTTGATCCACAGAAAAATCTATTTGCAAAAAATAATACAAACAAATATGTTCTTTCATTAGAGTAAAAATAAGTGGGAGTTTTAGATTCGGCTGTGCCCAATTTTTGGTACACTCCAGCCATGTTCTAAACATAATATTATAGGCTGTCCACACTAAGATAAAACAAAACCTTGATCTCAAATTATAATGGATAGATTTTGTTACAATGATGTTTAAAATTAATAAGATAACTCTGGTCTACAAATTAAACAAAAAAAGAAGAAAACGACTGCAGAACGAAGCATGTTTTTTAGCTAATCTGGGTGCGCTGAAATCGAGTCTGGCATAAAAATTGGCCTTTCACGTCTTGTTCATTTTTTATCGCATGCTGGCAATACCTGGAAATTGTTAATACTGACACCACAATTTCACAATTATTAATTTGACAGAAGCCTACATTTGTTCGTAGTCTTCATAATAGTAGCGTTTAAGCTTGTCAGGGAGATCGTGTGGTACTGATTCAAGCTATTTTTGCTTTGTGTGTGGTGAATATTTGGTTGGAAAAAAAGGATATGCAATATTAGATTTATTAAAATATGCATATTAACATTATTTTAGTTTTGCTATCAGAAACTTGGAGAAACCATGGCACCGACAATGTTTTGCAATAGTTGTAGAACTGTTTTATACAAGTGGTCAAATGGCAAGAAGATCTATTTCGATTTTTCAATTCCAGTACTTTGGCGAGAGTCAAGTAACCACCAAACCGATTATTATTTCTGTTAAACAAAAGTTGCTGGATTCAATATGAAAACTCGAAAAAATATTATTTACGCGAATGTTCCATCGGTTTCCAAACCAGTTCAACATCCACCAAATCATCCATTACCAGTCGTTCCCAATACTACGGGCAGTGAGTCTGAAACATCTTTCACCAGCAGTGGTAGTTTATATGAGGCTGATGATGAACGCCATTTAGTGACTCAATCTGAGCTGAATGATCTAACTCGGGATTTACATTTAAGGAAGCAAGATGCAGAATTACTAGCTTCATGCATGCAGCAGTAGAAACATCTTGCAGCTGGGACAAAAGTAACAATTTTTAGGGACAGAAGCTTGGAATTGGCCGCATATTTTGAAAAGAAACACTCTATTCTATACTGTATTGATGTCGATGGTTTATTTCAAAAAATGAACCAACCATGTGACAAAACTGAATGGAGATTATTCACTGATGGCTCTGAGTACAGTTTAAAAGCTCTTCTTTTGCATAAGGGAAATGAAAAACCATCCATACCAATTACAAAAGAAAACAAGTAAGAAAATTATAGTCGGTCTAGACCGACCATATGATACCCTATACCATGCGTTTAGAGACCCTATTTCATAGGCCCAACTAACTGGACATAGAAAATAAGCATAAACCAAATTTAAGTGGGATTTTTATTATTTTTTTTTTGGCTGCGGATATCAAAGAGTTCATATCGGTTGCTATATCTATATGGGGACTAGGCCCAAAAATGGACCGATCCTGACTATGTTTGGTAAAGTCTTTTGTATTTTGCAAAAATATATACAAATAAAATTTGAGAAGAATCAGTGCAATATTTTTGTTTTTTGATAGATTTAAGTGAAGATCGGGAAGTAGCTCTATATGGGGCCTATGACTAAGAGTTGTCCACTAGGCATCATTCTTGGGCTACCGATTAATGGATGTAATATATACATAGAAACCCAATTTGACTAAGATTTGTATGATAATTTGGATCTTATGGCAATATATGTTGATTTCATAGGGGTCATTTGAATGGGGGCTAGGTCTGAACATGGACTGATTCTCACCAATTTCAATAGCGTTCATCCCATGGCCGATAGAAGATCAAATGCCAAATTTCATCAAAATATATTCATATTTGCGAGCTGCAGTTTGATTACAAGCTTTACATGGACACACAGACGGACGGACGGACATCGAATCAGATAGTGATTCTGATTCTATCGGTATAATTAAAGATGGGTGTAGGTCAAATATTTTTGGTTGTTACAAACAGCAGCACAAAGTCACTATACCCAAACCACATAGTGGTATAGGGTATAACTACGAATCCATGACTGACATTTTGACATTACCCAAAAACAGCGATCTTAAATGGAAGATCTGTGGTGACCTTAAGATGTGTTATTTAAATTTCTTTGTATATATATTCTAGACCAAGGAAAAATAACAGTAAATTAATCTGTTTCAGGTCATTGGTTTGTTGAATGGTATGCAAGGAGGTTGAACAAAATATTGTTTTTTCCTTTGTCTATGGGATAGTCGCGCTACATGTCATCATTATGTCAGAACAGAGTGGCCGAAAAGAACTGATATTCACCAGGGAAACAAACATTTCAAATGAACCATTAATTGATCCAAATGACGTCCTTCTTCCGCTGTTGAACATAAAATTGGGCCCTTTTTAAGAACTTTGACAAGGCTCTGGAAAAAGATGGTGCAGCATTTAAATATTTGTTAGCGGTTTTTCATAAAATTTCATATGCTAAAATCAAAGAAGGCATATTGGTTGGCCCTCAGAACAGGAAGCTATTGAATGATGACAATTTCTCACAATTTTTATTGAAAAAATAATATGCAGTTTGGAAATCTTTCAAGACCATCGTGGCCAGTTTTCTTGAAAACAATAAGAGTGAAAACTACAGACAAATTGTTGCTGAATAATAGAAAAATTATCATGAATTAGGTGCACGACTGTCACTCAAAATGCATTTTCTTCTTTCGCATTTAGAGTTTTTTCCACAAAACCTAGGTGTGGTGAGCGATGAACAAGGGTAGCGTGCTCACCAAGATTTAATGAAAATTGAATGAAATTATCAAGACTTTTGGGATAAAGGCATGCTGGGAGACTATTGCTGGACTCTAATACGTGAAACCGAACCAACAAAATACAAATGACGTTCAAATAACGCTTTCACATTCACTTTTGAAAATTCATTGTTTTTTAAATAAGCTAATGATTTTTTATGTTAAAAATGAATAAAAACATTTTTTTTGTGTCTCAAAAACCTGACGTAATAGAGCAAAACATATTACAGATTCGAATTCAGTCCACCAAATTACTCTAAGAAAGATTTTTAATTGCTCCAGTCCAAAACCTTGTTGGCTAAAAAAAAAATTCAAATCAAAAAATTATTAAATGCAATGAGCATAAACATTAACAAATAGAATTACATGTTTGTTTGATTGTTTCCCTGCGAAGCATACGCATTTTCGCTTGCCTATTGTTCACATGTTAAAAAAAAAACAAAAACAACAAGCCTACAAAAATGTGTATGCATCGCTTGTACACATTTATGTTTATGCATATTTTCTAAACATTTTTCATTATTTTTTTATATGAAATTTTATCGGATTATATTTACATTTTCGTACGGCATTCCTGGCTCTATTTGACACAAATTATAAATCAAACTACTGCAGATTATGGCGAACATTTTGACCCTAAATACTAAGACCCCCTAGATCTAGTTTTTATTTACTTATTTAAAGTCTATGGAATTACAAATGTCCCTACATACTAATATATTTAGTGTATAAAATGCATATAACAAATAAAATTTTGACGATTGAATTATTTAGATATGGGATAATTTACGTTTCAAAAATTCTTTATTTTCGGACGGATCTATGGTGTGGTAAATTCCATTAAATTGCTCACACAACCGTCAAAATGGATCATTATTAGCATAGTTAAATCGAAAACAATTAATATTTAAAAGCTTAAAGTTACATATGGATCAGAAAATTCTTTAATCCATCGCTTCATATATCCAGGAATGCCATAAGCTTTGTTTATTGCTGAAGATATATGCGGACGAAAGTTCAAGCTATGCTCTAAAAAATGCCAGGATCTGAGAATGTATCAACGGATTCTAATTCACTTTTATTCACAAAATATTAGATTATTACATCTGTAAAGGGACATATGCTTGCATTTTTTTATATTGAGCACCATAAGGTTTACATTGCACCATCCACAAAAATGTTAAGTAAAAGTAATTTTGAAGAAAGGAAAATAGTTTGACATCATCAGCGTATAAGAGAATTTTACAGTGTTGAATAACAGAAGGGAGATCATTGATAAATAAAGAAAAAAGTACTGGACCAAGATGACTTCCTTGTAGAACACCAGAAAACACTTCGATTTTCTTAGAGACAACGTTTCTAAATTTAACCCGCTGAGAAAGCTAAAGAATTACTGAAATCCATAGAATTCTGCTTGTATAATAATAAAGCATGATTCACCTTATCAAAGGCTTTACTAAAGTCGGTGCAAATTACATCAGTTTACATACGATCTCTAAGCCCGTCGTTTATAATTGTAGTGATTTCAGAACGTTGGTGATTGAAGAACGAGATTTACGAAAGCCGTATTGATAAGTAGGAAGTATGGATGATACTTGATAAGATAAAGAGTCTGTTATAATTTTTTCTAAAAGTTTGGGGATTGCACTCAATTTTGCGATGCCTCTGTAGTTAGACGTATTGACCTTATTGCCTGATTTATATAAAGGGATGATATTAGATTCCTTCCATAGAGATGGTAAATATCGTGTACGCAAGGACTGATTAAAAAGTATTTTGAGTGGATAGGACAGGGAATCAGCACAGTGCTTAAGAATATTATTTGGTATTTCGTCAGGGCCAGAATCGAAAGAATTTTTGAATGTTTTAATGTTACTCAAAACAGTGATGTTATGAAGAAAATTTACATTTATTATCGAAGAAGCTTTGGAAATTTCAAAAGGATATTGTATGGATTGAACAAAATTTTGAAGTGAATATTGCGGACAGGAAAATGTTTTCAACAGATAGATAGACAGACAGACCGACATACAGACAGACAGACGAACGTCGCTAGATCCACTTCTCTTTTTATAAGGGCCAAGAATATATAGTTTACGGGGCCTTAGGAATTAGTTTCGATGTGTTACTAACGGATTGACAAACTGCACATTGGTGTAGAGAGCATAAAAAAATAAATAAATGCATCAGTACAGTCAGCAAAGAAGGACCACAAATGCGCTTAAAAATTAAATATTGGCATAATTATTGGAACAAAACGATAAAAAAAACTAAATAATCGATAATTTTTTTGTTGTAATTAATGAAATTCATCAAATATTTTGAAATATATTTTACAAGAAATGGGACAGGAAAAGCCTTACATACCTGAAAAACGTAATATTATAAAAAAGTATGATTTATGAATGTAAGCCATATTCTAAAATATGAAAAATAATTGGATATTCTACACAAAATTGTGACCAACTTAGCCGTTTATCTTTTGAAAAATTTTAACAAAAACTAAAAATAAAATAACATATTGGTCCAACTAAATCTACACAGTAAAAAATATTATTAAAAAAGCAGGAAAAACGTCAACGCTAATTTTATCACCGTTAATGCAAGAAGGTCTCATTTATGCCAGCTAGGGAGCTTAAGAGGGAACTAAATATTATATTTACAATGTGTTAAAACTAAGCATTTTGCAAAGCGTTTGGAGTACGATAAAACTCATTTGAACTGGTCAGCTGTAAAGTGGAGAAATGTTGTTTGGCCGGATGAGTCCAAAGCAAGAGATCACATTCCTATGTCAGAAGACCTCATAACACAGAATTCAGTCAAAAATTCAAACAACAAATTTAAATGGTGATCCTAGCAATATGGTATGAGTGAGCTTATCCTATTATGATTTGGAATTATAATAAATTAAATTAAAACATTAATGGATAAGGCAGTTTATGTTTCTATCGTCCAGTAAATAATGCTGCCTTATGCTTCTAGGATATTCCAGTCATTTGGGTTTTCCAGCACCCACGACCAAAGTCAAAAAAAAAAAAAAATTCTGGTTGTTGGTTAACATTAATGCAATTTCGAACTTATGGAGTCATGTCTTTATAGTCATATTATTCTTGATTTAAGATAATTTTTCTCCAAAATTTTAATTGAATTTCTATGAAATTGTTTAAATATTCCTTAAATAACTATACAAGAGCCTAAAAGTAGGCCGTTATTTCCTATAAATTTATTTTCCTATAAATATGTCTTAAGCTCTTAATTTTGTGTAATTTATTTTTTCTTCTTCTTATTATTTGTTGTCATCCATATAGAAAATGATTAATTAGCTACAATAACCACAAAAAAACAAAGCAAAATTCTTAGTCAATAACCTTGGTTAAGCAAAAAATATAGATGTTGGTAGTCTCATCTTTGGGTTTTTTTTTTTTAATTTTGAACTATAACCGGTAGACGTAACTCATAAAATTGTATTATACCCCTCAAGTTGTTTTTGTTTTGGTTATAACTTTGTTAGGGTCTCGTTTATTTTGACTGTGTATGGTAGTATGTGTGAACGCATGTATATAAAACATACAGATAAAAAGTCACATATTATGTTGTCATTACGTGACTACAATCAGAAGATTTATTATTTTTTTATTTGTAGTGCAAACGAAATATTGTGATATTGTTTTTTTTGTTTATTTTTGGCCATATTTTTGCAAAAAAAAAAAAAAATTATCCATATTAAAGAGTGTTTAGGAAAATGTGCTAACAAGTGTTTTTGTTGATAAATCAAGAAAAAACAATCAAGAGATAACTTTTTTATGTACT
Source organism: Cordilura impudica (assembly GCA_963682025.1). Classification (NCBI taxonomy): domain Eukaryota; kingdom Metazoa; phylum Arthropoda; class Insecta; order Diptera; family Scathophagidae; genus Cordilura; species Cordilura impudica. The sequence goes on along the minus strand of OY821519.1, from coordinate 229,212,587 downwards.
ATGTTATAAACGAATTAAAAATGTTTTTCACAAATAGAAAAATATATACATTTCCAAAAAGATTTTTAGAATAATTGATATTTTGGAAGCTATATATTAATGGACATTAACGTCTAAAAATTTCTTTTAATGAAAACTCTTTTTTCGATTTGAAAACATGCAATATTGAATATTTATTTAAAGTTGCCCCTAAAAGTATACAATTTTTACTTATTAATTTATTTGTCTAACAGTATTAAAAAAATGTATAGTTTCGTTTGAGTTTTATGAATGTTTAAAATATTCTAAATTTGTAATGATTTCAGACGTTAATTTTACTGAGACAGGATTTTGAAGTTCGTGTGAAAAAATTCATGGGCATATTTTATTTAATTATTAAAATTTGTATTTTTAACAGTTTGTTTTATGTGAATTTTTTTTATATAAATGTCCAACGAAATGAACACAAAAGGATAATAATTTGAGGATCAAATAGCTGCCGAAAGGTGGGTAATATATAAGTAAAAACTAAGTAAAAAACAACTTTATGAACAAAACTGAAACCAACCAGTCTAAAAATGTAAAAATATATAATTTTTACACTTAAAATTCAGTCGCGGAGGTGAACTCAAATTTTTTTCGAAAGCAATTACTGAAATGGTAAACATCTTATCGAAAATAAGTGTATTTTTATGTAGAAGCACGAAGAATATTCAAGGCAAATATGACAAAGAAATATTGAGATATTTAACAAAATATCACAGAATATTAGAAAATAAAAATATCAATTCTGTGCTGGATTTTTAGCATGATAAAACAATGTTTTTACTACCTTTCCAATCGGATTAGCCTCCAGTTTGTTCAAAACTTTTTTTTTTTTTTTTTTTTGATTATTTAATTTTCAGCCTTTTGGGTGTCAACTAAATTTAATTCTTTGCTTTTCGACACCTTGTATGGCCAGTCCTAGAGAATTTGATTTCGCATACTTCAAAATGTTTCTTGTATCAAACTCAACGAAAACTCAAGGAAAATTTTGCTAAAAGCATTTACCTCTAATCAAATCAGTGAAAACAATTTTTTTGATTTTTCTCACTTTTCAAAGCCTCTCACTCATCGGCATTTTCAGGCTAAAATTTTGACAAATTAAATTGTCATGCGAAATAACATTGTGTGCAAAATTTTAGATTTCGGCGAAGGCTAAAGTGAGTACGCTAGCTTGTTAAAGATTTGAAAGAAGTAGAAAAACAAATAGGATTTAAAGCGACAGTGGGCTCAATAAGTAAAATATTTTCAGAATAAAGACTAAAAAAATACTCTTAAATAATTTTCTTTTATTAAATGCATTGACGATAGGAAACATAAGCTTGAAAAATATGCTTAGCTCATTTACTACCAAAAGACTTTATAATTCAGTTTTTATCACTCGTCTTGAAATTTACAAAAGAAATAAAACAATTAGGAAAATTAGACCGATTATACGATTCTCTACACCATAAGTTTAGAGACCTTATCTCTTAGGTTCAACTAAATAGATATAGAAAATAAGCATAAACCAAATTTGAGTGGCATTGTAATTATATATTTTTTTGCTTTCGGATATGAAAAAGATCATATTGGATGCTATATTTGGGGACTAGGTCAAAAATTGGACCAATCCTGACCATATTTGTTAAGGTCACTTATTTTTTGCAGCTAGATATTCAAATCAAATTTGAAAAAAATCTATGCAATATTTTTGGTTTTTGATAAACTTCAGTGAAGATCGGGAATCAGGAGGCTATGACTAAGAATTGTCCTATAGGGTATATTTTTCGAATTTGATTACTGGATGTAATAAAAATACACAAAAACAATTTGAGCGAGATCTAAATGATAATTTGGATATTATGGTAATTTCAGTCGATCTCATAGGAGTCCTTAGTATGGGGACTAGGTCTGAACACGAATCAATTTTCACCAATGTCAACAGCGTTCACTCTATGGCCGGTAGAAGCTTATATACTAAATTATATTAAAATTTATTCATTTTTGCGACCTGTAGTTTGATTACAACGTTTATATGGACACACATACGGATGGACAGACGGATATCGCTGAATCGACGCAGAATGTGATTCGTTCTTTATAATAAAAGAAAGTTCCATGTCAGATATTTTAGGTAATTAGGAACGTCAGCATTCAGTCAGAAAGAGCTAAAATTAGAAAAAAATCAGCTTGTTCTTACTAACTCTCGTATAAGAAAACAAGAAAAAACCAATTCTCATGTTCTTTTTTCCCAAATGTTTCAGTTAAATAGTTGATTAAGCATGAGTTGTAGTAACAGATAAAAAGAAGGTGGCGATAAACATGTCGTGATGTTCGAAAGTGGATACTAGCGCTTTCTTCAATTTTTCTATTACATCTCCTAGATTACAAAAAATAATATTTTTTTCACTATATACAAAATATATACATAATCTCAAATCGAACAAAAACCAAAAAAAAAAAAAATCCAAAAAAGAATTTTTTTTTTTGTTATTGGACCTTTAGCCCGAATATTTTTGAATATTTTTTCAGATATTTTGAAAAACGGGACCGAGTTCCTTGAATCGATTTTGTCCAAAAAATTGGGTTATGAAACATATTTTTTTTTCTCTGGCGTTTTTTCGAAAACCTATGTATAATTATAAAAAGTAGTATAACCCAGCACACGAAATTCAAGTGCAAATTCTAGGAAATATTTTTTCATACAATTTTTGTCTTCAATGTTTTTTTAATCTTTATATATAAAAAATTTAAGAATATTTAAGTGAGACCACACCCCCTTACAACTACTCACCACCCAAAGTGCTGGCACTCCGGATTTTTTGATAAATATATATATATATATATTTATTGTGCCCTAGAACACGAAAAAAATTTTTTTAAATCTTGCAGCGTCCTATTTTCATGTTCGTACGAAATACCAAAAAAGATACCACTTTCTAAAGTAAATTAAAGATAAAAATTGAAATAATAAACAGCTCGCTTTGATTTTCTGTTCAATTTTTAGTATTATTTGAAATTTCATAAAATAAGTTGTAAATATAATCGAAAAACAAAATGTTTAAACGGGAGATTTATCATAATCATGCGTTATCGCACCATGAAAATCGCGAAAGAATTTGCTTTGTATGTTTTAAAAAGTCAAAGTTAATGTTTCATATAAGTGGAGCTTTACAAAAGTGTAAAAAAGTGTACCAAATGTTTCGCTAATTTAAAAAAAGGACACTCTCACATTTGCGTACCTTCTGCTCATATCTTAAATTTGCACCAGCATATACAAAATAATTTACCACCGAAACAAAAGGAACAATTTGTTTCCGGAATTGTAAAGAATATGGTTAATAATCTATTTGAAAACTGCGAAGACAAAATAATAAAAGGAGCTGTCAGTTTGTCACAGATCCAAGGTGGTGAACAGATGAAACTATTTGTAACCATGCCAAGCATTATGGAAAATAAATCTAAAATTACAGTTGACAATTTTTGTAAATTGAAAACGAAACACTTGTGTTAGCTGGTGCATTGCGAGTAACAACAAATAACAGAAACATAATCGGGCCCGGACTTAGTGTTGCTCTTAAGAGAAAAAATAAAACTTTGAGAGATTATTTTGCTGTAAAAGATTTGGACTGTATCAAAACTATTTCAAATCGGGCTGTTACTAAAAAAAAACTTTTGTGTACTGCAAAGATGTTAATAATTTTATTTCTTTTGTAAACGAATACAGGAATAATAATGTTGTCCACTTAAAATTTGGCATCGACGGAGGAGACATTTTTTAAAAGTGTGCTTATCTGTACAGTCAGTCTTCTATGAAGATTCGTCCATTAAAGAAAGATTCCCTTAGTGTCAGAAATATAGTGATGGGGTATGCGCAAAGGAGTTTAAAGACTCAAGCGTTAAAAAAATATTTATTCTAGCGTTATCCAAATCTACTCTGGCATGTTATCAAAATGTTGAAAAAATATGGAAAGAACTTCAAATACATATCTCCAGCGGCACTATAGCTACTGATTTAAAGTTGGCTAATATTTTATTGGGAATTATGTCACACTCAAGTTGCTACCTTGCACATGGTGTTTTATAAATAAAGAAGATCTGCAAAATGTAGGTGAAAGCCATATAGTCGGAAACATCTTGGATTACTATAATGCATAGTGCAAAGCAGGACCCGTAAAAAAATATGCTAAAAATTTCTAGAATTGCACAAATGCGCCTATCTGCTTAGCTAATAGTGACACCAAAATTCCTCCTCCTGAACTCCACTTATTATTAGGAGTGGTGAATACGCATATATGCAAATTGAATTTGAGCATCGTACTTTAAAATGGTTATACTTATGTAATGTGACGAGACAAGTTTCCCAAGGAGGCAGCGGTTTTAATGATAATGGCTGTATCAAACTTTTAAAAAAATTAGATTTTCTGAGAAGTATTTGTCCGATTGAATGCTTAAAATATGTAAATGTGCTGCAATCCTTTAAGAAATCAAATTTGGGCAAGATTTTCTGTATCTGAAGGGCATACAGACTACGAAAATAATCTTTTAAATGCAGTTATTAAATATAACAGTAACCATTTGTAATGTTTATATTACATATTAAAAACAAAAATTTGTTAACCTTAATTTCCTTTAGAAAATAGTTTTTATTATTTAAATGCATATTTTTCTTAATTTAAAATAAATAAAAACATTGCTGAAGAATATTATTCATGTGAAAAAAATTATAAAATATTAAAAAAAAAAAATAATTGAATTTTCTTTTTACTTTGTGATTTTTGTATTTCGTAGGCACATCAAAATAGGATGCTGAAAGATTTAAAAAAAATTTCTTTCGTAGTCTAGGACACAATAGATATATATATATCTATCAAAAAATCTGAGGTGCCAGCACTTTTGGGTGGTAAGTAGTTGTGAGGGGGTGTGAACCGAAAAGTATGTTAATCAGTTTTAGCAATTCACAATTCAAAACAGAGCGTCTGATATATAATTTGAATCATTCGCATTAACAGGGTGTAACGAATTATTATAAACGAATTATTATTTTATTTTATTTAATATATTTTTAAGACAGATTAAGAACAAATTTTGTCAGTCTTAGCTTCTCCTCCATATGTACTATAACTATGCCAATTTTCATACTCCTTCGTGCCCGCATATTGCTTAAAAAGGGAACTAAAAATTTACTTTCACATATTAATAATAGATTAATCGGGGTAGAAGTCAGAAGTTTAAAAGGCAATTTGATGGCCTTGGAAGTAATAATTCGGTATTTGTAAGATCAAACTCTGTAAAAAGACAATAGAATGAGCAAGTAAAACAAGTGAAAGTGTTAAATTGGGCTATGTCGAATCTTTAACACCATCCATTGACATCTAGGTACATCTGAACTTACTGTGCTATATACAACAAGCGTAAATTAGATATTTGTATAGGTAAACAATTCGGTGAACTTAATACTGAACTATTATAACAAACACCCTGAAATTTTAGAATTTTTTAAAGGTGTCTCCATATTTTTGGTTACATCTGCACACAATGATGCCCTATTTACCACACTCTGAATATATCAGCGTTATTATTATTAATATCAATTTTTATTAATGAAAATCCTAATGTAACAAGATTTAAAATCTTATAAAACAACATTAGTCATAACAAATTAATTTTCAATAAGAAGAATGTATGTAAGTTTAATTTATAATTAAAATTAGAAGAATAATATAAAATAAAATATAATATAAAATATATAAAAAATAAAATAAAAATGTAAAAATTAAGTGTAAAAATATCCTGCACAGCTGGTTAAAATTACATAGAAATTAAAATTAAAGTTACTAAAGAAATTAAAATGAAGTATTAATAATCAATTGAGAAAAAGTTTAAATAGTTCTTTCTTAAATGATGTTGTATTTGATATTTTGTGAAGTTGATTATTTAAAGTATGTAACGAGTTCCAAAGACGTATGCCATTTACAAAAAAGTGTCTTTCGGATATTAGTCTATTGTACAATACTGGTACAAGACAGTTATTACGGTTAGATCTTGTAAATAGTAATCGCTCGAAAAGGTAAACGGGTTGTTTAGTGAAAATAATTTTATGAACCATAAGTAAAGTTCTAAATTTAAGATAGTCTTCAAATGAAATGCCATAAATTTTATTTAGAAAAGCGGAGATACTATCATATTTGCGTAAACCGTAAACATATCTAACTACAATTTTAAAGACGCGTGTAGGTTTACCCATGTCTGCACTATCACAACCTGACAACAATTCACAACCATATAAAAGCGTAGGTAAGATAAACGATTTTGCAGGAACAAATCTAATTTTCTGCGGTGTGAAGTACTGAGAAGACCAAAGACTACGGAGAATACTATAAACTTTTCCAGAAGCTTTGTTAATTTGATCATTCCACGTTAGGGTATTATTAAAAATCATTCCAAGGTTTTTAGCATTCGCAACGTAGGCGATATCCATTAATACTAACTTTCGGAAGACAAGTTAACAAGGCACTGAGATTTTTTCGGATTTAAGGTAAGACAATTCAACCTAGCCCATTCAAATACGTGGTTCAGTTCAGTATTCAGGTTCTGTACACAATTTTCCACATCTCGTACGTTACATGATGTGTATAACTGAACGTCATCAGCGTACATGTGCATTTGGCATGAATTAATTACGCATGGTAGATCATTTAGGTAAATAGAAAACAAAAGAGGGCCAAGTATAGACGCCTGCGGAACACCTCTACTTAAAGACGCAGAGGTAGACGACTTGTCTTTAGAGACAACTACTTGCTCTCTATTCCAAAGGTAGGAGCTAATCAATTTAGAGGAGGTTTCAGAATAACCAAAAATATGTTTAAGCTTTTTAACAAGAATATCATGGTCCACTGAGTCAAAAGCTTTAGAGTGGTCCAATAAAGTCAAAAAAGCAATATTACCACTGTCAACGATATAACGAAGATCTTCCGATACATCAATTAAAGTAGTGATACACCCTCCTTTCCTGCGAAAGCCAGATTATTAAGATGATAAAAGATTATTATTGGATAAATGTTCATTCATTTGTTTGCTCATAATTTTTTCGAAAACTTTCAAAAGAAAAGGAAGTACGGAAATTGGCCTGTATTCTTTATTAGATTTCGGCAAGGGAATTACTTTTGCCCATTTCCACAAATCAGGGAAAATAGATTTTGTAAAAAAAATGTTAAAAATATGAGTGATAAAGGGTAAAACCTGTGGTAAAATAAAATATTGGAATCATACCGTCTAGACCAATATATTTTGACTTTATGGAAAGAAAAGCTTCCAGAACATCCTCCTGGTTAACGCAGGAAAAACTAAATAAAGAATCCAGATTGCAATTTGGTGGATTTGCATAAGAGTCAGAACGAAGAGGAGTTGAATCATTTGAAGTAAATTGTCTATTCAATTCATTTAGTTCAAAAATGGAAAGATTTACCGATTCACTTTCATCTTCATAACAAATTTTCTTTATCTCTTTCCACATATTTTTAGTATCCATAGCCTCTGAAAATACACGACTATAATAGAGCTGCTTAGCTAACTTTACTTCCCTAGTAACAGATCTACGTATTGATTTAAAAATTTCATTTGACTGTGTAGTTTTATATCTTTTCCACTTATCGTTAGCAGAATTTCTTTTAACTATTAAATCACAAATATTTTGATTAAATCAAGGCTTAGTAGAAGATTTAACAGTTTTCTTTCTAACCGGTACGTATTTGTCGTAAATCAGGATTACTGTAGATACTGGTCCGATTGATTATATTAATTTCATTTAAAAGAGCATCATAGTTAATATTCTTGTAATCCCGGAAAGTAATATGCTGTGGCTTTTCGTGTTTAAAATATGGAAGGTTAAAGGTCATATAAATGACGTCATGTTTTGAGAAATTAGGAGATGAAAACTGGTCATGCAAAAGAACTTTTCTAATATCTGAGACAAAGAACACGTCAATAAGGGTACTACTCATTGAAGTGAAGTGAGTGGGGATAGTAGTGTTTACAGCTATAAGCCCAATCGGTTGGAAAAGTGAAATTAGATCAGAATCAATGAGCAAATTTCCATTTAGGTCTCCAGAAAGAATAATATCACTATAAGATAAACAATTTTCATCTAACATATTAACAACCGGAGAAATATCTAGTGAATCATTAGGCCTATATAAAACACCTATGAGACATTTGCTTACGTCACAAGGATGTTCAATAAATACAAAATCATATTCTTCATCGATAGATTTGCAAACAAATCGAGAACATAATTGTTTCTTGACATACATTGCGACGCCTCCAGCACGTTTACCAGTATTCCTATCAGCTCGAAATAAATCATAGCCGTCTATTTTTACCTGAAAGTTTTTTATCTTATTTTGAACCATGTTTCAGATATACAAATTACATTAATTCCTGAGTTTTCAAAAATGTATCGAAATTCATCAAATTTACAAAAAAGACCTTGAGCATTTTAGTGACAAATTTTTAAACACCTTCCTTTTGTTTACCAATTATACGAATCATAGAATGAGTGTTGTATTTGGAACTCGACCGAATATTAGAAGAAGTCATAATAAAGTATTAAGCAAATATCAACATCAAATAAAAAATACACAAAAAATTTAAAATAAAAAGGCATAATAAAAAGGAAAGATATAAAAAAAATAGAAAAAATAAAAATAGGTTATGGAAATAATTAGGACAGTTTTAAATTTTAAAATATTACTGGCGAAACCCTTCTACTACAGAAACTGGAAAGTTGTCACCTGTGTTTTTCGATGTTTCGATATTTTCCAGAAAATACACATTCTCCACACAAAACGCACTATCGGACTTAGAGTGTTTGGCATAAATACGGCCACGGCGAGTGTAAACTGATGAAAGTTGTTTTTTCCGTTTTAACTTCATTGCTTCCTTAAGAAGATTGTGGTTAAATCTGGTTAGAGCTTCATTTATATAGAATGGTTCATTAGAATCAAAACCAGCATGACAAAGGCGCAGAAGGTCTTCAGAGTTACGACGAAAAACAGCAGCTTGCTTCAAAATATAATTTTTCTCCTGAGCTGATGACAATTTTATGGCAATAGTAGGATCAATAACGTTATCATTTTTACTATTGTTTCGAGTAATAACAGTCAATATTCTCTTAAGTTTACTCGGGTAACTTCTAAAGGCAGACAAATAGACGAAAAGACGAACATCGATATACGAATCGAGTTGTTATAAGGAAGAAGTTTATATGAAGGTCGCAAATTCATTTATCGATGCGTTAGAATGACGGAATGACACACCGGTGTGGAGAGTATAATTACTTCAAGGTCTTCAAAATATTTTCAATTCTCAATCAAGATCTAAACAATTTCGAAGAAAAATCATAATTTTTTTTCCTACTTCAATGGGATTTTACCAACAAAATCAAAGTAGGTCTCGAATAGAAGGTATAACGGAGACCTATAATACGGAATTACGCCAATATAGTGCTATTTTATAGAGGTATTGAAGTTTAAACTTAGAAAATATGAAATTTGTACTTTTAATATCCTCAAAGTGCTCCTTCGCTTTCATAACCTCATATTGTAGAGACCTTCAAAACTTCGAAAGAAATTCTAAAACATCTTTTGGACTATCAGAATTTTTACCGTTTTAAGAGTTGGTAAAATAAATAAACACGTTTTCGTGAAACGTCTTAATAAGAATTCAATCTTAAAAATATGATTAACCCATTTCCTTATTTTGTTAAATTTTTCGAATAGTTACTTTTACATTTTTATAGAGGAAAAACTATAAAAGATTTTTAAAATAATTTTTCGTAGTTATAGCAATCATCAAGAAAGCTAAAAAGTACTGATTAATTTTTTTAACTTACGTACCCTAAATGTCCTTTTAGGCGTTAAAAAGCGTTTTTTTGTAGATATTTTTAATAAAGATTACCAAATAATAAAATCAGAAGCTAAGGAGTATGAACTCGGTTTTTGATGTGTAAACATCTATACGCGCAGGGGGGTAAATTTCTATTTCAGAATACAATCACAAAAACAACGTAACTCATATCGGTGTGAGCTGAAGCAGATAACGCTGTGTGATTTATGATTGTATTGGTGAAAAAATTATGATATAAAATTGTTTTTTATGCCACTTTTTTAAAAGCGTCATCTATGTATCACTTATATACGTTTATATTAGGATATTTTTAACGTTTTACAGCAAACGGTTGTTGGATTAGCTGAAACAGTTTTTACTATAAGTGATACATAGACGACGCTTTCTGTTTGATTTTAAAAAATGACATAAAAAATCTTTAATTACTAGATGTTTACACATCTTCCCTGTGGTCGGACTCACATGATTTTTTTTTAGGGGAAGGTCAAAATTATGAGAACCGATATTATTTTGTTAATTTTTGAGACACCTACATTTGAGTGTTCGAAAAAATGTATTAGGGTTATATTTTTGTGTCAAAAATACAATAAACATCAGTAATTAGTCATTTATATATTTTTAAAATCAAAAGTATTTATAGATTTTTTTATATTTTGCTTCATTAAAATGGAAAATTCAGAGAATGCTGAAATTGTTTCATTTTCTTTTTTATGTCACTTTAAGAAGCAATCGCTGAAAGTTTCTTCAAAAAATTCCAAAACATATAATTACTAACAGGAAATGGCTTTAAGGAAATGGTTTTGAAATATCAATTATATATAATCTATATACAGAGAGTGACAATATAATGGAAACTTTTAAAAATATATATTTTGGACGACTTGAACGGTCAATACCAAAATATTGGATCAGAAAATTAAGAACTCTTTTACTAATTTTAAAATTTGTATGTTTTTGTTTATTTAAAACAGAAAAAATAATAAAATAAAATAGCTTAACTTAGGAAAAACAATTACAAAACTTAAAAGTACTCAATTTTATGCTATTGACAAAACATTGGAAACATTTACCATAAACAAAGAAATATAATTCGGATTGAACTAAAGATTAAAAACTGCATTTGCGATTATATCAACGGCAATTTTAGAGCAAAAACATTAACTGGGGGCATATCGGCGTATTCGATATCGAGTAAACTCCGTCGAAATTCCATATTTTGGTTTATTATTTAAAGAAGACGGACAATCGTCAGACCTCGTTTCGCTTTAACTATTAACTATAGACCATAACTCTTTAGCTATGACAGAGGAAAATTACTCTTAGTATTTTATTTTGGAAAATAAAAAAATAATTTCGATCGAAAAATTTCGATAACGAATGCGACGATTCGACCCCTGTTAACACAATCGAATTGTAAATACAACCAACTTAAAATTCCTATATTAACTGCACTGCAATTCTGCCTGGAGTCAATTAATTTGTTGATGATATCCATTGAAATTTTTTGCCACTGTGAATGAAATCTATGAAATCTCTCTTGTTTGTATAATTTCGTATCCGTATTTTCCGATCTACAATTTCCCCTAGATTTTCTACGGGATTGAGATCCGGTGATTGGGCTGCCCATTCCAAAGCACTAACTGCATTAGATTGTAGCCATTCGGTTGCAACTTTGGAGGTGTATTTGGGGCATTCTCATGTTGGACATTTTAAATCAGGGCCATATTTTCTTCGGCGTATGGATACATTTCGTCATTTCGAATTCGCCTGTATCCATTTACATTTCGAGTAACTTTTATAACATCAATTCGAACTATTCCTTGGCAAGAAAAGCAATCCCATAATATAATATTGCCACAGCCAAACTTAACAGTTTTTTTTTCATATTTTGATTCTAATATTTTCGCCTTTGCCCGACGTTCTTCAATCATAGCCTCTTGAATTAAACTTGGACTTATCTGAATAGAGAGCAGTATTTCCATACCGTCTTATCGAGTTCATGTGTTCTTTAGCATATCCAGACGTTTTTTCTCTGATATCAGTGGTTTCTTCACAGGACGATAACAAGAAAGATCAGACTCAACTGTTTGTCGGGAAACAGTTCGAGCACATACGTTTATGGCATTTTCTTTTCTGACAAAAAATGTCGCATTTTATTTGCACTTTTTTCTAAAGGTGTATTTTTTATATATTCTAAATTAAGAGCAACCTTATTTTATACATCAATCGAAAGGTCTCAAAGTCGAGCGCTCGTAAATCGCAAAAAAGTGGTAGCCACTGACTTCCTTCAGGTCATAGTGTGAGAATATTTCTACATTGTTCCCCTTTTTTGAATATTTTCACTCCATGACTTAATGAACACAGCTCTTTGAGACCTTTCGATTGATGTATAAAATTAGGTTACTCTTAATTTAAAATATATAGCATAAAATACACTTTTCGAAAAAAGTGCAAATCAAATGCGACATTTTTTGTCAGAAAAAAACGGCATTAGTTTCAAATTGTTTATCACTTCTTTAGATGGCATTTTTTTAAACTCTTTTGGTATTAAAATATCCTACCTTTGACTCGTTTTAGTAGGCCTGTTTCGTCACCGTAACTTATTCACGATATTTCTTATTATTTTTTTTTAACTATGGATTTATTCATAGAATCTTTCTCATAAATTTTCTCTTGCTTAAAATCATCAATTATTCTGGCTTTTGATCCTTCAATATCTTAAAATAATTAATTTTAAGATTAAAACATTGAAAAATAGATTTTATAATATTAATAGGCTAGGCGATTTCTTGTGACCGATGTTTTGTTCTACCGTTTTATCTCCATTTTGGCCAAACGTATATTACTTAAAAGGAGTTTCTTTTAGCCGTTTTGCAGATTTACAGATTTTTCAATTTTTTCCTTTATTTTGAGTAAATTGCATTTAAAGTTGCTACTAACACATACATAAAATTATACAATGCTATATATGTGTGTGTTTATTAAATTTGTTAATGTGTTTGTAATAAAAATGAGTTTGTTTTCTTTGTGTTGATTTGTGAATTAGCTATAATTGAATAGCATACCTTTAGGGTCTTTATTTAATGAAAAAATAAAATTTCTAGAATTTGCACTCCAATTTCGAGGGCTGGAATCTGCTAGTTGTGTTAAAAAAAAAACAGAAACTATAACTATTAAAATAACGGTCAGGAATTCATACCTTTTTTTTCATGTTATATTCTATTTTTAGTATTTTAATCAACTCTGGTAGAGAAGTTCGAAAGTTTCCATTGTTTTGGCAACACTAAAGAAATTTTTTTTATCGTTTATCTATTTTTTTTTTTTTGCATTTTTTTAACAAATTTCTTATCTTTCGATAGAGAGAGTGATTTTGTAAACAAGTGCATAATTTTAGGACTAAACGCGAAATTATTAAAAATAAAATTGGATATTGTCACCGACTGTATTTTTAGATATGCTAACGTTTCTTATTCTTTTATTAACCTTTAGTTATATTTTAAAGGTATTTTTGGTTCTATTTTTGGCATTATACAAAAGTAAACGTTCAATGAAATTTTTCGTTAAAAGATACGACTTTTTCAGTACTTCTTTGTAAGCAAGAAAGCAAGTGCATTTTTTTTAATATTAAATGGAATTACAACCTATTAACTTGTCAATGAAATATATTTACGTTTAAATATCTTATCTAATCTTTTTTGAATCTATAAATGTACCTATGGAGGATTTTGCAACTCAATCTTCCTTTAGCTATTTTTTTAAGACAATTTTTTAGTTTTGCCTCGATCGTAAAATGTGAAAACTATTTCACGATTAGTCTTTAAATAAATATTAATACATAGTTTTTTTTTTTAATTTTTTTTTGGAAGTCTGTTAACACAATTAATTATTGTTATTTTTATTTATATATATTTTTTTTTATTGGTTGGTTTTTCCGTATAGTTGTGGTATTTATTAAGTTTATATACAATACAAATATGAAAAATTATACTCACAGTAACTTGTTGAGCAAACTCAACCTTCGGCTGACCGACCAATTCAATAATATGAACCATATGGAATGATTTGTTTGTAAAACGTTTGCCAAAATAAACAACAATTTTTATTATTGGTTGATTATCGATATAATTTTTTTTTTTCTTTTTGAACTTAAATACACTTTAAGAGTTTTTATTGCACACAAATTTTTTAAATCACTGTTAATCTCAATCTCAACGTTTCTAGTTTTTTTTCTTTTGTTTTATTAAAAGTATTTATTTCTTATTTTTTTTGTTGTAAATTTTAAAATTTCTTTTTTTTTATCGATAAGTTTTCTCTGGTTTTTATTGATTTTTTTGATTAGTTTTGATTTTAGTTTGCAAATTTTTTTTTTTTTAAATTTTCTTACGATTTTTTTTAATATATATGTTATCTTATCTTAGAAAGTTTATTTTTTGTTTTTATTACTTTTAGTTAATTTCTGGGTATTGGTGTGTTTTTGCTTTTGTTTTTTTTTTTCTCTCTATAGATTATTGATTTTCTTTTGTTTTTTTATTTGACGGTAACTTTTGGATGCCTGCAGCTTTTGATGTCGATTTACACTTTTTTGTTTTTTTTTTGTTGGAGAGGAAAATAAAAGAAGAAAGATGGAGTAAGATTATGAGCATAATTCTGTATTTATTTGTTGATTGATTTAAATAAAAAAAAATAATAAATTTATGCCAAAAATAAAAATTTGGGTTATGTTTAAATTGGATTTTGTATTTGATTTTCAAATGATGACTGTGAATTTTTTTAATGTTATTAAATGGATTTGGAATTGTTTAAAATCCTATAAAAGCATAGTTTTCCTTTTTTTATTTTTTTGGAATATATGGAAATATTTTTGTTTTTTTTTTTTATTTTGAAGGATGAATTTATGATTTGAGTTAAATGGATTTTAAAGGTTAATCATTAAAATCGATTGTTTTTAGATGTTAGTTAAACTTAATTTGATTATCTTAAATATTTTAACTCTTTAGTAAAATAGTTTGAAGTTATGGGGTTAAGTTTTTGGGATGTCCGTTAAACTTAGTTTAGTGAAAAAGCTGAAAACTAGTTGGTGTTTCAAAATGCGAGTTTAAATAAACAAAGTTTAAGTAAAATATCAAAATTTCGGCCTAAACGTTAACTAAGTAATGATTAGAATCCTACATAGAGGAGCAGATATTATACAAATGTTTTAATAAAAGCTAAAAAAAATAATAATTTTTCACCTCATTATTGTTTTTGCTTAATTTGTAAATTTTTAAAAATAATTCGTGGAATTTAAGCAAAGAAATAAATATTGTTCAGTGCTATTTAAAAAAAAAAAATTGTTTTGAAACTGCTTATCTCTTTTTTTTGTTGTAAATTGTTGAATATTTTAACAAATTCGAACTATTTGCATTAATCGAACGATAATTTATCTATAATAATTTATGTAAATATTTTTTAAAATTAATTTTAAATTAAATAAATTAAAATGAGCTCGACAATTTAATTTGTACTATTTAATATTAAAAATATATATTTTTTAAATTTTCTTTTTCTATCTTCCTTAGTCTTGTTTATATCTTAATTTCAAAAAATTTTGGGAAAAATGTTAGAAAATGTTTAATGTACACTTTAAGTAGTCTGTAAGGATGATTCCATAGATTGAATAAATAAATAAATAAATAAATAAATAAATAAATAAATAAATAAATAAATAAATATATAAATAGATAAATAAATAAATAAATAAATAAATAAATAAATAAATAAATAAATTAATTATTGAGAACTTAATTTTTGATAATTTTGGTATAATATATTTAAAATATTCTGAGAAATGGCCAAAATTTCAAATACCAAAAAAATTTTGAATATTTTAGAGCTTCAAAAATTATTAAGAGTAAAAATTTTGACACTTTCTTAGCAGTGCATTAATACAAAATAATCTTAGGTCCAACTAATTAGATTAGAAAATAAGCATAAACCAAATTTGAGTGGCATTGTTATTAATTTTGTTGCTTGCGGATGTGAAAAAGTTCATATCGGATGCTATATTTATATGGGGACTTATTCGAAAAATGGATCGATCCTGACCAAATTTCGTAAAAATTTTTTGCAAAAACATATATAAACCAAATTAAAGAAAAATCTGTGCAATATATTTGTTTTTGGACATATTTATATGAAGATCGGGCATCAGCTTGATATGGGGGTATGACTTAAGAATTGTCCTATAGGGTCTATTTTTTGACTTTTAATTAATATGTGTAATAAACATACATTAACTAAAATTAAACGAAATCTATAAGATAATTTTGCTATTATGGCATTTTAAGTCGATCTCGTAGGAGTCATTTGTGTCGGAACTAGGTTTGAACATGAAGCGATTTTCACCAATTTCATCACGGTTTATGGTGTGGCCGATAGAAGCTTATATACTAAAGTTCATCAAAATATATTTATTTTTACGATCTGTAGTTTGACACACTGATGGACGGACGGACGGACGGACATTGCTAAATCGTGTCCGATAATGATCACAAAGTCAGTGTACCCTGACCATATTGTGGTAAAGGGTTAAAAATGTTTAATAAACCTTTATTAAAATTAATTATTAAATCAATATTTATTAAATATTTGAACTTGACAAATTTCTAATATCCAAAACTCAGACTAATTTTGACTGATAATTTTGAAACCTCTCAAGACTAAAATTTTTACCATTCAAATTCTAAAAATGAAATACCAAAAATCAATTCGTTTTAAAAACAGTTTTAAAATTTCACAGTGGAGCGAAAGCGAAAATTAGGATTTCAATATAATAATTATTTTACAAAAAATTTCAATTCAAATTTAAAATTAATTCTTGGTTCCATAAAACTCGTTTTATGTGACCCTAAATATGAACCAATTCTGAATTATTTGCTTATTTTTTATATAGTAAAACAATTTTAAATTTATTGTAGACTTTAGCTTTAAAAAATTTAACTGTTAGTTTAAAAAAAAAATTGGTTTGTGGTCACTTGGTTTGTGGTCAGAAATCAAAAGTTTTATTATTCGGATATACTAAAATTTCTTTTCGGAACGAAATTGTTTTATGAGTCTCCTCAATGCATTCCTCATAAATCGTGTCATTAACAAATAAAACAAAATTGCAAATATAATCATTTATCATTTAAGATTGTTTTTTATTTATTTATTTTTTTAAATGAAATTGTGTTTATTTTAATATAAAATTTTATTATTTTTTATTTATTTATTTTTTTTTTTTTGAAATAAAATTTTATTTGTTTTTTTTTTTTTTTTTTTAAATAAAATTTTATTTGAAAAAAGAAAATAAATATATTTTTATAAAAAAAAAAAAAATAAACATATAATTAAATTAAATAAAATTTTATTTAAAAAAAAATAAATAAGTAAAATTTATTTATTTATTTTTTTTATATAAAATTGTGTTTATTTTAAAATAAAATTTTATTATTTTTTATTTATTTTTTATTTTTTTTTTTAAATAAAATTTTATTTATTTATTTTTTTTTAATAAAATTTTATTGTAAAAAAAATAATAAAAATATATAAAATTTTATTTAAAAAAAAGAAAATAAATATATTTTTTATTAAAAAAATAAATAAATTGATAATTAAAAAAAAATTTTATAAAAACAATTTTATTTAAAAAAAAAAAAGTAAAATATAATTTATTTATATAGTTATTTTTTGATTTATTTTTTATTTAATAAAAAAAATTTTTTTTTCTTTTAATAAAATTTTGTTTTGATTATGTTTTGGGGAATATAAAATGAAGTAAGTATGAAAATAATAAAAATATATAAAATTTTATTAAAAAAAAGAAAATAAATATATTTTTATTAAAAAAATAAATAAATTAATAATTAAAATAAAAAAAATTTTATTTAAAAAAAAAATTAAATAAGTAAAATTTAATTTATTTATATATTCATTTTTTTATTTATTTTTTTATTTAATAAAAAAAATTAATTTTTTCTTTTAATAAAATTTTGTTTTAATTATGTTTTGGGGAATATAAAATGAAGGAAGTATGAAAATTATTATCAGTTTAGTTCGACTTAATGACACACTATGCCATGAGTTTTGAGAAAGGGCCTTAGATCAAAATTTGTTCAATTCGATATAGACAACAACCATAATGACTGACATTGTTATTAATTTTTTGGCTGCAGATTTAAAATTGGTTAACTTCGGCAGCTATTTGTTTATTGGGGACTAGGTCAAAAATGGACAAATCATTTATTTTTCTTAAAAACAGAAAACAACTGAATTTTAGCAAAATCCATGCAATATTGTTTTTTTTTTTTTTTAATTAATCTAAGTTAAGATCAGGCAGAATTTTATATGAAGGAGCTGAGTCCAACACTCGAAATTTTATTTTTTCATTAAATGTTCTTCTTTTATTATTTTTTTAATCTATATAATCTATATATATACACCAAATTTATGCATATTTAAATAAAATTCATTAAATTGTGAAATAAAATTCATTAAATTTCATTATAAATATTTGATGAACACACAGAAGAAATATAAATGGTATTTTTAATAAATAATTTTATAATAGCCTAAAGGTATGCTAATCAATTTTAGCTAATTCACCATTCAACACAGGGCCATTAAAATGTTATCTTTTTTGAAATAATCAATAATAAATTCATAGGCGATTAATTGTGAAGTGGCTAGAATTGATAAGCATACTTTAAGGCTCATGTAAAATAATTTATTATAAATATTTTATTTTATTTAATTCAATATATGTTTAACACATATTAAACACAAATTTGATAATTCTGCACTTCTCCTCCATATGAACTATAACTATGCCAAATTTCAATGAGCGCATTTTGCTTAAAAAATGGTCGAAAATTTTACCTTCACGCTTTAATGTATAGATAATCTGACTAAAATAGTACTACAGTGTTTATTTTTGGAGAAGTGATTAATGATTAAATTACTTTTTGGATATCAGGGCAATTTAAGTGGAACACATTTGTATAGGGACTAGGTCTGAACAAGCACCAATTTTCTCGAAATTAAGTAATGTGTAACAAAAGCTGATATATTAAATTTCTTCCAAATATATTTACATTTCCGACTGATAGTTTTGATTAAAAATTTTATATAAAAACAGGGACGGACAGACGAACGATAAAACAAATGTAGGTCTAGATTAAAAGTTACTAAAAAGTTAAATGTTCTAAGTAAAATAAATAAAAGTATTTCAATGTTTTTTTTTTTTTGTTTGATTTAATATGAAAAATAAAATTTTTTTTTAAATTTCACTTTCTAATGGATTTTGGCTCTATGTCAAACTTATCGACCTTAGTTTTGAAAATAATTAAATTTAAAAGGAATTTTGTTAAAATTTCTAATTTTTCTAGAAAATTTATGTAAATATTGTATTTTCTATTAATAACTTTATTTTCAGCACTTAATTAAAAGTTTTGTGTTGGTGTCCTCTCTTTGGTTTTAAAGGTTAATTTTAAAATATTTATGATTTCTCAAATTTCATCGGAAATTGTGGTTTTTATTTTTAAAATAAATCTCAAAATTTTTATCAGAAATTGGGACTTATATTTTAATTTCAAACTAATTAACTTGAATTCAAAAAATGATTTAAAATTTTAACTATCAATTTCTGGGCGATTTCGCAATTCTACGCCTGATTTATTGACAAGTTTCATATTTTGTTATAATAAATATAAATGTATTAATAATGAAAACCAAGGAAAATTTAACTATAACTTTATTGCGAATGACATTTGTTTTAAAATTTTATTAAGCAGATTTGAAAGAAAAAAAAAATTATTTTCATTCAAATTTTTGATATGGAAAATTTTTCTAAATTTTAATAAAATGTTTAAAAAAGTTTTTAGTTGAATTTTCTAGTCATTTATTATTTATTTGTTTTTTTTGTCTACTTATTAAAATACATCTCAATATTTTTAGTACTTTATACAAAATGTACATTTCTCTAAAATGGCATTTTTAAAAAAGAAAAATCTGCTGCGAATTTTGTTAGAACTGACTCTTTTTGAACAAAAAATTTTGTAATTTAACAATCTAAAAAAAAAGAATTATTAATTATTACTAAGTTCAAAAATTCCAAAAGAAACAAATAAATATAAAGATCAAATTAAAAAAAAATACATATAATGCCGATTTGGTGAATACTGGTCTTATTTTATAACTCCAGTCATAAACTTTAGTTTTAAATTGATATAAAAAAATAAAATAATTTTCGTATTTTATAAAATTTGAAAACTCTGACTATATTCTCACATCTCAAAAGTTTAGTAATATAAGCTTAGTTTTATTCGTTTATTCAGAATTTTCGAAGTTTTTATTTATAAATAAAGAAGAAAACTGAAGCAGTTATATTTTTTAAAAATAGCCACTTAAGAAATGCACAATTCTCTAACTAATACTGAATGATTTGGTTCAAAATCTGTTTGATACCTATTTTTCAAACCTATTTTTCCATATAAAGAAAAAAAACTAAATATAGAAAACACAACAGAAAACACCTTGAACTTTTTTCTAAAATTAAAGTAAAATAACAGAATAGAAATATCAAAAATTTGATAAAGAAATCTCGCAAAAAAAGTTTGCTAAAAATTTCAAACATATTTTATTTTTAAGTTTACAATTTTCTATTTTTAGAAATAAAAAAACAAAAGATCTAATTTTTGATCTCTAACAATCAATAATTGAATTAGTTAATAATCAGACTCAACACAAACTTTTATTACTTTCAATGCTTTATTAAAAGTAACAAATATTTCATCTTGAGTTTGATTAATATCCATCTCAAAACTTTTCTTTATTTTTACTTCTGTTCTTGTAAAAAAAATTTAAACCTTAAGCTAAACCTTACAATATGCTAAACACATCATTAGAAAGTGTGGCCTAAAACTCTGCCATAACTTTACGCAACTTTTAAGCCCCAAAAGTATGCTATATTCATTGCATAAAAAATCATTTTGAAATTTCTATCTTAAAAGCTGCGATTTTGCAAAACATATGTTTGATATATAAACATTTTTAAGCATTATTTACTTCTTAGATTCTTTAGAATTAAACATTTTATAGATAATTTCCATAATTTACCTTCAATCCATTAACAAAATCATAAATTTTGATACGATTTAGAAAATCTAAACACAGCCATGTGAGCATTAAGAGGAATAATAAACAATTTTCTTGAAATTTCAATACAAATTTCTCAATACAAAACAATTTGAAATCATAAAATTATATAGCAGAATACTAATTATACTTGTTTTATTCCATTTCCAGAAGAAACGAAAAAAATGTTTTTATAAAATAAACATTCTGAACACAATTTGGGAATTGAATACAATTTTTTTTTTAAATTTCTTTCAATTTTGTTTTAACTTAAAACACACAATATTGTATAAACACACTAACACACACTAATACAAAACGAAAGAAAAAAGTAAAGAATATAATTGAAAACACTTCAAGTGAAAAACGAAATATTGTTGTTTATATTAAAAATGAAAACACAAAATTTTTGAACTGAATTTTTCTTTTAATTGATTTGTTTATAATTTGGAAATAATTTGTAATAATAAAAATGAAGATTAAAAATAGAACAGATTTGTATATATTTGAAAAAAAAAAATTCAATATTTTAGTTGAGAGTTTTGTAATTACTTGAAATATTGAAATTTTTTTTATATCAAATACATTTTGGAATTATTAAATACCGTTTGTTTGTTTGTTTTTTGGGTAAAATATGTTTTTAGATTTTGTTTTGTAATATTACAATTTTAAAATATTTTGAATTTATAGTTTAACACTGGTTTGATTTTCTTAAAACATTTATTAATAAATATTCTTTTCGATATTTTATATATTTATTGTTTTCTTTATAACTTTTGTTTATTCGCAAATTATTTATATAGATTATTGTGTGTATTTTTGAAATAAAACTTCTGATGTTCTCACACGTTTGGTTTAATATTTAAGAATTAATACGGAATTTTTTGCTGACTTAACTACACAAAACTCAATTTCATACTGAAAAAGGACGGCAAACTCTAACAAGAAAAACACTGAAAAGCCAGTCAGTTATACAGCCAGCAGCCAGTCATATAGCTAAAGCCAAGCAACCAACAGAAAAATCCAACCAACACATCAAATCAAACAAACGAGCCAAAGCAACGAACGAACTAACGAACCTAAATAGGAAAACAACGATTCAATGTCGAAATAAACGAAACAAATAACGAACGATTTATTTCAACAACGGCGGCTACGCCATCAACTAGCGAGTTCAAAAGTAAATAGCAAATAAACATTCGTCATGCATAAACCTGCAAAAGTTTCCTTTCATACAAGTTGCTTCAAACCAAAAATCAAATGTAACTAGCAAAAAAAAAAAAAAAATCTAACTAACACAATAAAGTAACGAGTTGGTTTTCCTTTAACATTTGCAACATTTAACTAACAAACAAACCCTTGTACCAACCATATACAACATGATAATCATACAAGTAACTAATGATGGGAGGCCGATTTTCTTTTTTTTTGCACAACAACACTCAATCATACAACCACCTCTATACAGTGAAATGGAAAATTGCTCTCTACACACACAACATGTTACATACAACCTAACTTGTAGAATTTGGTAAACAAGCAAACAAAAAAAAAAAGAACACAAAACAAAAAACAACAACCTTAAGAGAATTTCCAGTCTCATGCTAACGGTAAGTATGTACGAGTATGATGTTGTAGTGCCTAGTAGGGAGACAGAACATGAAAATGTTTTCAATGAGTCGTCGTCGTTATTCTTATTGTTGTTGCTTTTGTTCGGTGGTGTTTGTTATGAACCCCTAAAACTGAAATCTCTGCTATAGTTAAACTCTGTTGTTGTAGTAAGTAGTAGTGGTCGTAGTTGTTGTTTATGTATGTTAGTATACTTTTTATCATTGTTGTATTATTTTTTTTATTTATTTTTTTTAGCTTCTTCTTCTTCGACTTCTCTACTGCTTCTTCTTTTTCTTCTAGCTTATTGTTGTTTTTGTTATATTTTCGTTGTTGTTGTATCATACGAAAAGAGCCGCTATATTGCCTGTTTAGTGTTAGACAGAAATGGCAATAGTTATATTTTCCATTTGATGTCTTGTTGTTGTTTTTTTTTTTGCCATTGCAAAAAGAAAACCATAACAAATAATAATAAAAAAAAGGAAATTTGCCACAAAACGCAAAAAAAAGGTTGGCATTACAAACATTTATTGAATTTTTATTTAGAAAAATATCAAATAAATTTAATTAGTTAAGAATTATTATTATTTTTTTTTATTAAATGAAAAGCCGGCATACTGAAGTGCTAAAATTGTGGGTTTTTAATTTTTCCATTAGAAGAGGCCTTATGATAATCGCCTTGCTTTTTGTAGCTAATTAAAAGTAAAGCCAATGGGAAACTGAGTTATTTTGCTAATTGGGAATCTTTTGGAATTTTTAGAATCGCAAAGGAAAATTTTAATTGATTCAATTGATAGATGTTATTTGTGTTCTTTAACTACAAATATCTCTTGAAACATCATGGAAGTATTCCAAGTTCAATTATTAAAAATGGCACACAAAAACTCCTTGATTGCTTTCGATTCCAGTGACAGATATAAATATCATTTTTAGTATTTTCATTCATAGAAATCAAATCGTGACATCTTACATATCAATAAGAGATCCCAAAGTCATGATCCTGAACCTAGAGAGTAATAAAGAGTTAATCTATACTATTAAAAGGCATGGCGATTTCCAATGACCCCTTCTACGCTTTTAGTTATCAACCGATTTTAATAAAAAACATACCATTTGAAGGGTATTTGATTGCAAATGTGCACCATCTTTACAGATATGTACCATCTGGTACATTTTTTTGAAGTAATACATTTGTTAATGTGTTGCCCTGTGTTGAATCGTGAATTGATTAGCATAGTTTTAGGGTCTTATAAAATTATTTATAAACAAACCCTTTTATATACCTTCTGTGTGTTCAACAAATATTTATAATGAAATTAATGAATTTTATTTAAAAATTCACAATTTAATGAATCTTATTTAAATATTCGTACATTTTTATATATACAGATTTAGAAAAAATTCAAGAAAAAATTGAATGAAAAAATAAAATGATTGAGTTTGACATAATTCAGGCTCAAGATCAAATGTTTTTACTTTAAGTAAAGCAAAAAACATTGGCACATTTGTTTCAAACATTGATCTATATTCTGTATGACAGGTTATGCAGCTGTTTCGGTAAGAGTCACCAACCCTCATCAATAATTAAAAGCAGTTGATAGTTTGTTTGGTAAAAAGTTAAATTCATATACATATATTTGCTAAAAACAACCAAATGAGAATTCAAGCAAAAGTTATACTAAGCCTCTTTCAAACGAAAATATAAAACAACTTTGAAACAAATATGTTTGTATACGAGTACACATTGCATACTACAATACAATATACATTTTTGTTTATGTCTTGAAAAAACAAGAAAAACTATTTGTTCTTGCTAAACTTATAGTTAGCGTTAACGGCGTGCCCTCCGTATTTTTAATTTCATTATTTTCTATAAAAATAAAAAATCTTATTTTCGATCTTTATCATTTTAGTGATTGGGTTTGAAATTATTGAGGCTCAAAATGAAATATTTTTACTTTAAATAAAACAAAAAGCAGAATATATATAAATTTTTTAAACAAATGTGCCAACGTTTTTTGCTTTATTTTCAGTAAAAACATTTGATCTTGAGCCTGAATAATTTCAAACTCAATCATTAAAATGGTAAAGATCGAAAATAAGATTTTTTATTTTTACAGAAAATAATGAGAAAAAAAAATAAAATTTTAGAATTTGCACTCGCATTTTTAGTGCTGGGCTCTACTATTAGATCTTTAATATTCTGCAGAAGTAATGGCAAATGCTTTCACTAATCAAAGTATTACCGACAATTGATTTAAGGCATTTTACAAAGGCGAGAGATAGCCCGAAAGAGGCAGAGAGGAAGAGAGAGATATCAGAAAAACTAATTACGCAATGGGTTTTGTGTATTATTTATGCACCGAGCTTTTAAAAGATGAATGAAAAGTCGATTTTTTTACATAACTTTTGAAATACTTGATATTTCTATTTAGTCTGAGAGATACTGTTGCCGAGAGCCTTTTAGTAATTTTTCCCTAATGAACTGTTAGAAATATTTAGATAATATTTAGATAATTATATTATTATTATTTCCCTCTTTCGAAATTTAAGCTGGAGAAATCTGTAACCTCACAGATTACACATTCTGCTTACACATACTCAAATGCTTTCATTAATCAAAGTATAGCCAAGTCTGAACAGTAGGTTTAGTCAGTTTGAATCTGCCTGGGCCTAGAATTAAAGTAAATACTTTCTTGTCAGTCTGGACTAATGTGAGAAAATGTTTTGAAGTAATAAAATCAGGACCACTAAGCTTCGATATGCTAGTTAAATTAGAGCCACATCCTCTATCAAGCATTTGTCAAATTTGTTTAATAAATAAATTTAGGGAAAATGTCACCTCTCTATGGATATTTTTGGTATCTCACGAAATGTTCGAAAATAATGTATTTAAGTCTTTTCTGATTCCATTTTGACTCATTCGTTACAAATTTTTATTCATAGAAAACTAATTTTACATTAACTAAGTGATTGGCTATGTAACAATGTTTCAAAACTCTTGCTATCACAATAGTCAAGATATATGATGTTATTGAATTAATGTAAGAGGAGCCACGCCCACTTCAAATACAAAAAGAAATATAGCCGTAAACCTAATCTGGACTATTATTTTTCAAATGAAACTGGTGTGCGTCACATCGGTTGGATAGTTTCAGAATCTATAAAAGACAAATATACATACATTGTATTTTATATATATACTAGCAGATTCCAGCCCTCGAAATTGGAGCGCAAATTCTAGGAAATTTTATATTTTTTTATATGTAGATCCTAAAAGTATGCTAATCAATTATAGTCAATTCACAAATCAACACAAAAAACAAACTCATTTTTATTACACACACATTAACATATTTAATAAACACATACATAGAATTGTATAATTTTGTGTATGTGTTAGTAGCAACTTTATAAAGGAAAAAAATTAAGAATCCGTAAACCTAAAAAACGGCTAAAATGAAATATCTTTTAAACAATATACGTTTGGTCAGAATCGGGATAAATCGGTAGAACAAAACATCAGTCACAAGAACTCGGTTAGCCTGTTAATATTATAGATTTCAGTTCACAAGATTTTCTCTGAAAAAGTACCTTTTCTTAAAAAGTAATTTTTTTTTTTCCTAAAAAAAAGTTATTTTTCTCAAAGATACTTTTTGCTAAAAAAGGTAAAAAATTCCTAATTTTTCTTTAAAAAAAAAGTCTCTTTCCTTAAAAGCTACTTTTTCTAAAAACGTAAGTTTCATAAAGATACTTTTTGCTAAAAGTAAGTGGCTTTTCTTAAAAAAGTACATTCTTTTCCAAATGTAATTCCTCGTAATAAGTACAACCAGCAGATTCCAGCGCTCGAAATTCGAGTGCAGTTTCTAGCCAACTTTATTTTTCAACTTAGCCAATTCACAAACCAGCACTTTTTTGGTTTATTATTATTGTGAATGAAGATAATAAACTCATTAATAAACAAATTAACAAATTTAATAAACACACACATAGCATATGTATAATTATACCCTATACCACTATGTGGTTTGGGTATAATGACTTTGTGCTGCTGTTTGTAACAACCAAAAATATTTGACCCAGAAACATCTTTAATTATACCGATCGAATCAGCATCACTTTTTGAGTTGATTTAACAATGTCCGTCCGTCCGTCCGTTCGTCCGTCCGTCTGTGTGTCCATGTAAACCTTGTAATGAAACTGCAGGTGGTTTTATCTGCCATGGGATGAACGCTGTTGAAATTGGTGAAATTCGGTCCATGTTCAGACCTAGCCCCCATACAAATTACCCCTCTGAAATCGACATAAATTGCCATAAGATCCAAATTGTCATATAGATCTTACTCAAATTGGGTTTGTATGCGTTCATTACATCCATTAATGAGTAGTCCAAAAATGATCCCTTTGGCGCCATACAGAGGTGCTTCCCGATATTCACTTAAATCTATTAAAAAACAA
Source organism: Cordilura impudica (assembly GCA_963682025.1). NCBI lineage: Eukaryota > Metazoa > Arthropoda > Insecta > Diptera > Scathophagidae > Cordilura > Cordilura impudica. The sequence continues at coordinate 229,185,461 of OY821519.1, read as the reverse complement.
AAATATTGCACTGATTGTTCTCAAATTTTGTTTGTATATGTTTTTGCAAAATACAAGAGACGTTACCAACCATGGTCAGGATCGGTCCATTTTTGGACCTAGTCCCCATATAGATATAGCATCCGATATGAACTTTTTCATATCTGCAGCCAAAAAAATTAATAAAATTCCCACTCAAATTTGGTTTTTGCTTATTTTCTATGTCCAGTTAGTTGTGCCTAAGAGATAGGGTTTCCAAACGCATGGTATAGGGTATCGTATAGTCGGTCTAGACCGACTATAATTTTCTTACTTGTTTTATGTATGTGTTAGGAGCAACTTTAAATCCAATTTACTCAAAATAAAGGAAAAAATTTAAAAATCTGTAAATCCGATGAACAGCTAAAAAGAAATACCTTTCAAATAATATAAAGGGTCCGCCATCTAACATTTTTTTTTCAACTAGTGGTTATTTCGTAACACTTAGCTCATGCCTGATTTGACAGATCATTAGTTTTATCGTTCCGCTGAACGAATATGGTTGTGTATACGCTTGAACAATGCTGGAAAATATTGCGACATTACTTTGAAAATCATGGTAATGATGCAGAATGTGTGCGAAAATTGCGTACGGATTTTGGAAGAGGAGAAGCACCGTCAGCTCCGTTTGTTCGTTATCTTGTGAAAAAAAGTGAAAGAAACTGGCATCCTCATCGATAAACCAAAGCGTGAAAAGCCAGAAACAGTGCATACACCCGAGAATATTGCTGCTGTGGCAGAAAGTGTGCGTGAAGCGCCATCAACATCAATTCACCGTCGTTCTCAAGAATTGAACATTTCGGAGGCATCATTGTGACGAATTTTGCATAAAGACCTTGGTATGACGCCATACAAAGTCCAATTGGTTCAGGAGTTGAAGCCAACTGACCATCCAATACGTTTTCGCTTCGCTAAGTGGGCCTGCGATCGACTTACAGAAGATGCCGATTTTGCCAAAAAAAATCATCTTTTCAGATGAAGCTCATTTTGATCTTGGCGGGTATGTAAACAAGCAAAATTGTCGCATTTGGGGCACAGAAAACCCGCACGCATACATTGAAAAGCCGATACACCCAAAACGAGTCACTGTTTGGTGCGGATTTTGGTCCAGAGGCATAATTGGGCCATTTTTCTTCGAAAATGAGCAAGGAGTGGCCGTTACAGTCAATGGCGATCGTTATCGGGCCATGTTGAACGACTTGTTGTTCACAAAAATTGAAGAGAAGGATATTGGCAACATTTGGTTTCAACAGGACGGCGGTACGTGCCACACAGTCGAAGCTACACTCGATGTTTTGCGCCCTGCTTTTGAAGATCGCATTATCAGCCGCAGAGCTGATGTCGTTTGGCCACCTCGGAGCTGCGATTTGACACCGTTGGACTATTATTTGTGGGGTGCCCTCAAAGATAAGTGTTGCGCCAACAAGCCAGAGACAATTGACGCTTTAAAGGACAATATTCGTGAAGCCATTGGTGAAACACAGCTGCACACAATCGATAATGTGCTTAAAAATTGGACCGATCGTGTAGGCTACTGCATGGCCAGCCGAGGCAGCCATTTGAATGAAATTATTTTCCATTATTAACCGGAAGGATTGTACTTTCAAATAAAAAAAGAAATTTGACATAATATTCAGTAGTTTTTTTTTATAGCATTTTCAAAAAAAAAAATTATTTGGCGCACCCTTTAGATTTGGTCAAAATAGGGATAAAAAGGTAGAGCAAAACATCGGTAGATTTCTTAGAGAATCTTTTCTTAAAAAGTACCTTTTTTTAAAAAGTGAAATTTTTAATAAAAAAATGTTTACCTGTTTTAAAAGGTACATTTTCCAAAAAAATTTTTATAAAAGTAGGTTTCTTAAAAAGTACTTTCTTAAAAAAAAATTCATTTTCGAAACGAATATTTTCTTTTAATGAAAGTATCTCTTCTTGAAAAAGTAAATTTTTTAAAAAGGAATTTTTTCTTAAAAAGTATATTTTCTTAATAAATTATGTTTCCTTAAAAACACAGTCTTTATTAAAACAGTACTTTTTCTTAAGAAAGAACATTTTCTAAAAAAAGTACCTTTCATTAAAAGCAGATTATCTTTAAAAATATATATTTCGGAAAAAGTAAATTATTAGTGTCATTTTTAAAAAAGGTAATTTTATAACAAAAGTACCTTGTCTTGAAAAAGTACCATATCTTGAAAAAGTACCCTCTCTTAGAAAAGTACCTAACATTTTCAAAACGACAATAAAAGTACATTTTCTTGAAAAAGTGCATTTAAAAAATTTTTTTTTCTGAAAAATTTTCTTTTCGTAAAAAGTAGCTTTTCTTAAAACAGTACATATCCTTAAAAAAAACACCCTTTCTTTAAAATTTACTTTTTCTCAAAGAAGTAATTTTTTTTAAACCTTTCTTAAAAAGAACAATAATTTTGTTTAAAAACATATTTTCTGACAGAGTACATTTACTTAAAACGTGCCATTTTTTTTAAAAGTACATTTTCTTAAAAAAGGAGATTTTACTGTAAAAGTAGTTTTCTCAAAAAATATCTTTTCCAAAAAAGCTAATTTTCTTAAAAAGTGCTTTTTCTTGCAAAAGTAAAGTTAAAAAGTTCCAATATTTCAAAAAATTACTTACTCATAAGAAAAGTTTTAAACTTAAAGATTTCCTTTTCTTAAAAGGCAAAATTGCACTTTCTAAAAAAGAACCCTTTCTTAAAAAATATATTTTTTTAAAAAAGTACCTTTTCGTTAAAAAAAAATACCTCTTCTTAAAAGAGAACCTTAAAAAGTTCTTCTTCTTAAAAAGTTTTTTCTTTTCAATTTTTCAATGGGCTGCTAACAATTTAGAGTCTTTAAAGAGTCGTTTTGAATTTTGCTATTGGCTCTTTAGGTTGTCAGCACTTCTTTTATACGATTCCAGCTAGGTAATTTAATTTCTTTGATTATTTCTTAAGCACAAATATGTTGGAAGATATATAACCGGAATAGTTAAAACTGAAATTTATTTGAATTAGCACCATGCTACATGTGCCTCATGCATATATTAGATGTTCCTTGATTTTATTTTAATCAGCCTACAACTCCAATCGTCTGGTTATAAAGATCTTTAGTTAAGTGATACCCGTTTGATAAAAAACAAAAAAATTTTTGTCAAAATTTTTTGTCAATCTTTCCATATATGTCATCAACGTTCATTAGCTCTTACAAACTATTTCAACATGCCAACTAGGTATTTGTCAAAGTCGTAAACAATTATTTTTAACAGAGCGATAAATTTATTGAAATTGAATTTGATTCAGAAATTTCCCTTTTAAGTTATTTCTATGAACTCATACTCTCTGTCCGTCTGTCTGTCGTGGGGCAACCCCATTCCCCCTTATCATATTGATCCATAAATTTTTTGTGACTACAGATTAATTTTGGGGTAGTCACGCACAGTCACGGAGTGACCTAAATATCATTTCCCCTCATCTGATCGATCTGTAACTTGGTCCATACACTTGCTGTGAACAAAGATTAACTTCGACTTAGTCATTCACAGTCACGCATGGTTACGCACAGTCACGGAGAGATTTAAAATGGGTTTCCCCTCATCCAGTCAACCTGAAACTTGGTTGATATACTTGCTGTAAAGAAAGATTAACTTCGGCATAGTCACGCATAGTCAGGGAGTGATCTTAAACGCATTTCCCCTTATCCGATCGACCTGAAATTTGGTTGATAGACTTGCTGTGAAAAAAGATGAACTTTTACATAGTCACGCACAGTCACGGAGTGATTTAAACCCCATTTCCCCTCATCCAATCAATCTGAAACTTGGTCCATAGACTTGTTGTGACCGAAGATTCATTTTCAAATAGTCACGTAAAGTCACGCACAGACACGGAGAGATTCAAAACTCAATGCATAAGGAAATAAAGAGTTTTAATAAAGACTTTGGTTTTATGGGCTAGATTTTTTAATCTATCTGGACGAGTGTAGGGTATTCTTTGAGCACTCAAAGTATGTATATTACAATGACTTACATTTTTATAATTCATTCCCGAAAGTTTACGTATAGAAATTTAATATATTTAAAATTTTTCTGTCAATCTACTTCTTTCTAACATATTTCCACTTTTCCAGTTATTATTTTAATGGTTTTCTTTTCAAATTCTACAAAGTAATTTTCTTTTTGCAAACGAAACAAGTAAACATCAACACCCACCCGCTAATACTTTTTTTTTTTGATTTTATTCGTATTTTCTTTCTTTGTTTTTATTGCTTTCCACGAAAAATTAGGAGAAATGAATGTGCGAAAAAAAATTCCAATAAAATATTTCAACAACATCAATGATAAATTTGCCGCTATTTTCTAATATAAACAAAGAGTAATGGTAGAAAAACAAAGAACATGTGTTTTTGCTCTTACTATTAATAAGTACAAAAGAAAGAGAGCCAGAGACAGAAAGAGAGAGATAAAATAATTAGCTCTCTTTTAAAATAACATTTTACGTATATTGTGCGTTTTCTTAAAAAAACAATACTCACGCAAAATTAAAAACAAGTGCTTAAAGAGGAGAGAGGAAAGCACTAGGTAGGAGTTTTGTGTGTGTGTTAATTTGTTGTTGCAATTATATTGCCCTTCACATGAGAAGCAACAATTTTCAATAAATAATAAAAACATATATAAAAACTAACCGGCTTACATGTATATCTGAGTAAAAACTTTATTAAATAAAGCATTTATACAAAAAAAAAAAAAAAAAAAAAAACTAGAAAACGTAAAACACATGTAACTTTCTTTATTTATATGAAGAAAAATTTTTAAAAAATTCAAAAAAAAATCGATAAATTTCTTAACACAAAATAATTAAGTTTTCGAATTTTGTCTGCTTCCCCTTTCCTTTTAAATTTCTTTTTAAATCGAGTGTATATAATTCTGTAATATCTTGGAGTTTTTTCTAATCGTATGGTTTCCATCTGTATAGATTTTATCTTTGCTTTTATTTGATATTGTTGTGCAAATTGTCGTTATATGTATGTGTATGTATGTGTGTGTGTCTAATATAAGCCAAAACGCACGACTGGACGTCAAATAGAACGTGCCAACGTCTATAGTTATGGGGAACGCACTTGGTTTGGTTTTCAGTCTTCCTTGTTAATATGCGTTGATTTGGTTTAAGTATTTTTTGTGTGTGCGAGTGTTCCATGAAAAACAAGAGGGTTTTATTTGTGTTTTTTTTTTTTTTCTTTTACTTTACGCATAGAAAGTTTTCTATAAGTATGGAGATGAATACAAAAGGATGTGTGTCACTAGGATAGTTAACCTTAACGTAAGAACAGAAGACAGCAACAAAAAAGTAACTAAGTAACACATATATTTCGTATAAAAATATCAATAAAGAAATTAGAAATACAATTTTACACTTAACGAAAAATTCTTGGTAAAATTTCCAGAAAAGAACGGAAATAATATTAGAATTCCTTAATAAAAGGTGGGTAAAAATAATTATTTTTTAATTTTATCAGTTACATTTCTAATATTTATATTTAGACATAATTTAAAAAATTATCAAAAAATATCGTAAAAGAGAAGGTGGCAGGCTCCGAAAAAGGAGTCAAATAGAGGACAATTTAATAAAGAGTATGAAACAAATCAAAAAGGCTACTTAAAAACATCATTAATAATCTGAAACTAAAAATATGTATTCGAACTGTTTTCCGACGAGCAATTGAGGCTAAGGTTGGCTGTTATCGTCCTTTGAAGAAAACACTGGTATCGAAGAAGAATCATCCGGCTCGCATAACTGTTACTAAATACCACATGAACAATTCAAGAGGGAATTGAAATACTGCTCTCTTTTCAGGTGGATCTCCCATGGTGGACCAAAGGGAGAAATACGATCAAAGAGAAAAAGACTTGAACCAAAATATAAAAATAAAACTGTTAAGTTTGGCGTGGCCAGTATTATGGTATGTCGGACCAAGGAATGGATCCAATGCATGTAGTAAAAGATACTCTAATGAAGGAAAATTATGTCCCTGGTCTGAAAGTTCAAAAATGACAGTTATCCAAAATACACCACTAAACATATAACCAAATAGCTACAATTTAGTGCAAATAGTACTCTGGAATGGCCAGCTTAATGAGCAGATCTCAATCGCATAGAAAACTTATGGGAAGTTGTAGAACGAAAAACACGGACAAGAAATTATACAAACAAGACAATACTCATAGAAGCAGTTAATTTAGGATAGCAAAAAATTGCAATTTAATTGACTCCATGCCTCGGCGTTGTGAAGCAGTACTACAAAATAATGGATACTTAACAAAAAATTGAAACCAAAAATAAAGGGAAAGTTATCAATTGTTGTATAGTAAAGGTTTCCAATGTTTTGTGAAGAGCATAAAAATAAATAATTTTAAGTTTTGTTATTTTTTTGAAGACAAGCTATTTCAAGTTTTTTAAACAAATAAACCACACAAATTTTAAAATTTATAAAAGACTTTTTAATTTTATGACCCAATTTTTTGGTATTGACCGTTCAAGCTATCAAAAATGTATTTTGCTAAAAGTTTCTATTGTATTTCCACTCACGTTATAAGGCTTTCCTCAGGTATCCCATATCTCTGATATATAATTCCATTAAAATGTCGCGAACTCGTTTCAATGTTAATATTTTGAAGCTATAAACTTGAGAATTAGGGTGCAGGTTCCCCTAAGTACGATTTTCTTCAAAAGTTCCTGTTCTAAAAAAAAAACCTTTTCTAGAAAAAGTACAAAACGAAGTATTTTTTGAAAAAAGGAAGTATTTTTTCAAAAAAAAGTACCACTTTGAAAAAAAGTACGTTTAAAAAAAAGTAAAAAAAGTATATATTTCTTTAAGAAATTAATTTTCTTAAAAAAGTAAAGTTTATAAAGAACAACATTTTCTTAAAAAAGCAAATTTTCTTAAAAAATACCTTTTCTGAAAAAAACTAAAATCTTATATATTAAAAGAATTTATGAATAAACTTTGCATTCAAGATTTTTTTCAATATTTTTCTTCTCTCAAACCTCTATAACTAGAGTTCTAATTAACGTAGGCTGTAGACATAGGTCTAAGAACACTCAGTGGATCAAGCTCCTTTTTTTGAGCAATTAACTGCTTAAATTCGTTGGGTTTGAGGAAAGTTATGCGTGGAGAATCAACTTTACTTTTACTGTACGTTAACTTACTTGGCATATTTTGCATTACTGTACGTTAACTTCTCTTGGCAAATTTTGGTATTATATTATAAAAATTAATATAATAGGTCTGCTCCGCCAGAACAATATCTTTTAAAAGTATAGCAAAATTCAAGCATTGAGTAATTAATTAATTTACGCTCTTCGCTCTCATTTTCTATTTTTCTGGTGGAACGACTTGAAGCAAAAACCATGATTCAAAATTAATTCTTCTTCTGAATCACTGCTTGATTCCAATAAATTTTTCATATAAAACTAATTTTTCCATTTTATTTATTTTTACCAAAATTTTATTCTTTAAAAAAAAAATCAAAACATCAAAACAACTAATGAAAACAACTGCTTCTCTCACTTTTCGTAAATGGTTGAAACTTACTCACACAAATTTGTTCTAGTAAAGTTCAAGCTGTTCATGCATGGTGAGTTGTGGTGAGAAACTGCAAATGTCTCTCTCTTTAGCTTGACATTTTTCTGGTGGAACGCACTCGACGAATGTTCAACATACTTGAACATGCTTCAACATCATGGGGGAACAGAACTAATATAATATAATGTTGCGGAGCAGCAGGGGTCTTCTAGTTTCTTTAAAAAAAAATACGTGTAATAAAAGTATATTTTCTTTAAAAAAAGTATCTTTTCGTAGTGAAGTACAAATTCTAAAGGAACACAATTTCTTAGAAAGGCCATTACCTGTTTTCTTAAAATTTACCCTTTCCAAAAAAGTACTTTTCTTAAAAAAATAATTTTACCAAATAAGTATCTTTTCTAAGAAAGTAAATTTTCCTTAAAAATTACTTTTTCTTAAAAACTACCTGTCTTCATAGGTACATTTTCTTACAAAATACCCTTTTTCAAAACTAACTTTCATAAAAAGGAACTTTTCGTAAATTAGTACCTTTTCTAAAAAAGTACCTTTTCTAAAAAAGTACCTTTTGTCACAATAGTAGCTATTCCTAAAAAGTACATTATCTTAAAATAGTACTTCCCTTAAAAACGTAGCTTATCTTAAGAAAGTACATTTTCTTAAAAAGTACCTTTCTTTAATCAAAATATTTCCTTAAAAAAGCACCAATAACCTTTAAAAAAAAAACTTTTTTAAAAAATAACTTTTTTCCCAAAAAAAAAAAAAAAATAATTTTTCTTAAAACAGTACTTTTTCTTAAGGGGGTAAGGTTTTCAAACTTTTTTTTGCATTCTTCTTTCTGAATGTACAACATGTCTAGAGTGTTGTGTCAAAATTTCAAGTAAATCGGAATAAAACTTAAGAAGATACAGCGTTTCCAGCGACCGGCCTCATACGGTATCTGTATATATTATATATAAATATATAAAATGGAATGTGTGTTTGTTTATTTGTTTGTTTGTTTGTACCTTAAAGGAGACCAAACCTCTGGACCGATCTTCCTGAAATTTTCACAGCATTTAACTGGGACTCTGGCATGATTTTTTCGACCACGCCCACTTTTACGCCCACTTTTTTTAAATTATGTAATTGCTCCCATATAGTTTTTTTAACAGATTTACTTCAAATTGTGTACACATTATACTCCAGGCGAGGTAGAAATAAACATTTCTTACGCCACGCCCCCTTTCACGCCCCTTTTCACGCCAAATTTTGTTTGAAAGTTTTAAACTTTTTGTTCTCTGTATAAAGTTGTTCCTTCCAACGGATTTTTTTATATTTGGTAGTATGTTGCTCTTAATACTGTTAACGTCGCCATATAACTATGAACCACGCCCACTTCACCGCCCCCTTTTTTTAATTCAGATACTTACTTATACCACTAACAATGTTTGCTATACAAAATACTTTTTTGTAATATGTATTTACCTAAAGTTTTATACACTTTTTATCTACAGGTAAGGTAGCCATACATTTTTTTTATTACCAAATCCCCCTTTTTCGCCCCATTTTACCTTAAATTATAATTAATCTGCTTTCAATCTATATATATAAAAATGAACGTGTGTTTGTTTGTGCTTTATAGGAGGCCAAACCCCTGAACCGATCTTCCTGAAATTCTCACAGCGTGTTTCTGTGACTCTGGAAGGAATAACAAGCTATATAAGTTTTTGATTGGACAAAGGGACGGTACCACGCCCATATAACCCAAAACTTTAAATCGTCATATCTCGGGAATTTTTTGACCTACAGTGGTCATATTTGGTACATATGGTATTGGCATGAATATAAATATATATCGGAAGAAAAGTGGGCGGGACCACGCCCCTTTTTTGAAAAATAAAAAATCGTAATATCTTCTAAACTACTAGAAGGATCGTCATGAAAATTTCACAAAAGGATATTTTTGCGAAATACTAAGTCCTTAACTATATAAACTTGTTCGTGGGCAACGGGGCGTGGTCCCGCCTATATAACCCAAAATTTCAAATCGTCATATCTCGGCCATTTTTTAACCTACGGCGATAATATTTGGTATATATCGTATTGAAATTAACCGAAATAGTACTACAAAAATACTGGGCGGGACCACGTCCTTTTTAGAAAAATTAAAATCCATAATAACTTCTATTAAGCCCTTGACTATATAAAGTTGTTAGTGGACAAAAGGGCGAGGCCCCGCCCATATAACTCAATATTTGGCATGGAATGATTTGCTTAATAAGCCGTTTTCTTAAATAGATATACATTCCATGCGAAAGTCGGCGGGCCACGTCCCTTTGTTTCCGATTTGTAGAAAGCCAGACCTGTACACCATTCTTCCTTAAACTTTCACTCACTACACCCACCACATGTGCTACAACTCAAAATTGGAGTGCCCATTATTTTACTGCGCAATATCGATCCACCGCGGCTTTCCAATGGCACCCGACTTGCAGTAAAAAATTGCTAAATAATTTAATAGAAGCGACCATTATAACAGGAAAATATAAAGGAACAGATATACTTTTGTCACGCATTCCAATGACCCCAACTGATTTACCATTCGACTTCAAACGATTACAGTTTCCTGTTCGATTAGCGTTTGCGATGACTGTTAAAAAAGCTCAAGGTCAATCTCTTCAAATTTGCGGCTTAAATTTAGTAAATCCATGTTTCTCGCATGAACAGCTTTATGTTGCATGCTTACGTGTAGGGAAACCCACCGACTTATATGTTTATGCTCCAGATGGACAAACTAAAAATATTGTACATCGTAAAACAATGCAATAGTTAATTCTAAATTAAATAAATAATATTTTGTTAATGTATAAATATTTTTTTTGTTTTATTTTATAACGATGGGGGGTAGCGAAGTACACCGGGTTCAGCTAGTATTGTATATAAATCAGTATTTGAAAAATTTTAAATCGATTTTCTCGCAAATAAATGTTCGAAGACCATGTGCGTCATAATTCAAAATCTACTTGACCGATTCTTTATACACTATATCTACACATAAAGCACCAGGTAACCGCGTAGAGTTTTTTTTTTTATTTTCCATGTTCTTCCCCATTTTATAACAACAAATTACCGAAGTTTTATAGCAAAAATCGTCTCTTTCATTTCAAAATGCTGCCCCCTCCCACTATCTTAGGAAACATGTCATCTTTTAAACGCATTTCGATTTTTTTATTTCACATGATCCGGAGATTCGCCTCCGGAGATTCGCTGTCACGGACTTATTTATCAAAATTTTTAATTGAAAATTTTTACAAAGATTCTTCAAATGTTATGCTATAACGTGTATATGAAATAAATAATCCAAAGAATTATGAATATTCGGCTTTTTTTTAACTTTTTTAACCCAAAAAAATAAAATTTTTATTAAATCTCTTTCGTTCCTTATGAATATGAGTTTTGAATCCCTCCGTGACTATGAGTGACTTTGCGTGACTCTTTTAAAATTAATCTTTGTCAGAACAAGTCTGTGGACCAACTTTCAGATTGATTGGATGATGGGAAATTGGGATTAAATCACTCCGTGAGTGCGCGTGACTACGCGTGACTATCTCAAAATTATTCCTTGGCCACAACAAGTCTGTGGACCAAGTTTCAGATTGATTGGATGAGGGGATATGGGGTTTAAATCACTCCGTGAGTGTGCGTGACTGTGTGTGACTATCTTAAAATTATTCTTTGGCCACAGCAAGTCTATTGATCAAGTTTCAGATCAATTGGATGAGAGAAAATGGGGTTTTTATCACTCCGTGACTATGCGTGACACTGTGTGAATCTTTTAGAATTATTCTTTGGCCACAACTATTCTATGGACAAAGTTTCAGATCAATTGGATTAGTAGGAATGGGGTTGCCCCATGGCAGACAGACAGACAGAATGTATGAGTTAAAAGAAAAAGTTTAAAAAATACTTTACATAAAAAAGCGTTTTTCATAAAAAGTTAACTCTTCTTCAAAAAGTACCTTTTCTTAAAAGAGTTATTTTTTTAAAAAAACGTAGCGTTTTTAAATAAGCCAATTTTCTAAAAAAAAAAAATAACTTGTTCTGAAATAGTACATTTTCTTAAAAAATTACCTTTCTTAAAAAGTATATATTCTTAAAAATTTACCTTTTCTTAAAAAAGTATATGTATTTTCTATAAGAAAATTTAAATAAGTGAATTTTCTTATAAAAGTTTCTTTTCTCATAAAAATTCCTTTTCTCATAAAGCTAACTTTACCTTTTCTTAAAAACGTGCCTCTTCTTAAAACAGTAGATTTTCCTAAAAAGTAATTTCTCCTACAAAATTGAATTTTCTGAAATAGTATTCTTTCTTAAAAAAGTACTAATTCTTAAAAAATATATATAATATTAACAGGCTAGGCGATTTCTTGTGACCGATGTTTTGTTCTGCCGTTTTATGCCGATTTTGATCAAACGTATATTATTTGAAAGGTATTTCTTTTTCGCCGTTTTGCAGATTTACAGATTTTTAAATGTTTTCCTTTATTTTGAGTAAATTGCATTTAAAATTGCTACTTACACATACATTAAATTATACATATGTTATGTGTGTTTTATTAAATTAGTTAGTATGTTTGTTAATGAGTTTGTTATCTCCATTCCCCATAATAATAAACCATAAAAGTGTTGATGTGTTAATTGGCTAAGCTGCCTAGAAATTGCACTCAAATTTCGGGCGCTGGCATCTGCTAGTATTTATTAAAGGAGTAGCTTTCCTTTAAAAGTTAAATTTTCTTACAAAAGCACCTCTTCATAAAAATGTAGCTTTTATTAAAAAAATCAGCTATTTAAGAAAAACCACCCTTTCTTAAAAAATTACCTTTTCTAAAAGAAAAAAATTTTAAATTTTTTGTTAAAAAGTACATTTTCTAATAAATTACCTTTCTTAAAAAGTACTTATTCTTAAAAAAATTTTCTTAAAAAAGTACATTTTCTTTAAAAAGTAAATTTTCTTAAAAAATGCACTTTCATAAAAAATACCCTTTCGAAAAAAAATGTTTGTTAATGTCCTGAGCAGGTTGGTATTGATAATTAGAAGAAGCGTTGCGCTCAATAACAAGTTTTAAGTGAAAATGTTGGAAGAAATTTAAAATTATGAATACAGAAAATATTTTTTAGTCTCATTAATCCATTCGACATAATGAAATTAAGTGCTGTCGAAACCTATAATATTAGTAGGCAAGGCGATTTTTTTTGTGACATCTCCTAAACTCTCAGTTATAAACCGATTTTGAAAAAAAATATACCATTTGAAAGGTATTTCTTTACGGATGTGCATCATCTTTGCAGATATGCACCATATGTATGTAATACTAGCACATACATAAAACACACATTTAAGCTTCAAATAAAAAACTATAAAATGCTTGTCAGGAACTGTTAATTTTACAATGGCTTCATTCACAGATATCGTATTAGTGAAGATCTTATTTTGGATTTCAAAATATTTTATACCTCAAAGTTCTTACAAATAATTATTTTGTTAGTTCTTATAAATGCCCCTCAATAATTTGTGTTCGAATTCGATGATTCAACACAACTGATTTTAACATATATCTTGCTTTAAGAGAGATTCTTTCGTTGTTTTCTTTTTTATGGAAATAAAGGAAGCCGCAGATTATATTCTTTCCTATAGAACTTATAATCTACTCTGAACATCTTCAAGTGACAATATAAACCTAACTAACGAAATTCTATAAAAAGGCCTCAACTTTAAATGATCTATTAGAGGGTGAAAGAAACTGGACGTTTTTGTCAAGTCGATTTCAGAAATTTAATATGATTTTTTATAATATTTTTTTTTGCTTGGAAAGTTGGATCCTTTATATTATTTAAAATAAATTTTTGTTGAATTATTGCCTTTCTGTAGATTTTCCTTTTATTGTTAATTCCAGTTGCTCTCTATAGTAAACATAATTCTTCATGCCATTTTATTACCAAGCCCATTGTTGTTACTTTATTACATCGAAACATTTAATGGCTATTTGATTTAACTTGACTTCATTGACTTCTTTAGATGGCCACACATTCACAGTAAGAGTATTTCATTATATACACGCGAAATAAATAAGAAAAATAAAGCAACAGTTACGCCTAAATGTATATATAGCTAAACACACACTAATACACAGGCATACTTTGATAAACATAAATTAAATATCAATGCCAATAAATTTGTTCAGAAGCTAACTGTCAGCACATAAAAAAGTTATTTACTCTTTTATAAAAAAAAAGAAAAATACAAAACGAAAAGAAACCATGGAAGACGAATTTTTAAGTGAAATGTATGTATAAAGGGCTATTTCGTAACACCCACCCTCTTTCAGAGAATAGCAATCATTTAAATGTTTGGTTTTTCATCTAAAGACCCTCAACAACTCTTTAAATACTTTTTTGGAAAACTTTAACTTAGGCATTGTGTTTGTTGTTCTTGAAGAAAGAATTCCAAGTTAAAGCTAATTTGAAGTTGTGGTTTTTTCATTCTTTGCTGAATCCTCAAAAAATAAAGGATTCCTTTTAAGTTTGGTCTATAATATTTTACAAATTTTTTCTCTGTTCTTATTTTTTTTTTTTGTGTTTTGTGTAATATCTGAAAAATCGATAAATCATGTTTAACATTAACAAGGACCTTAACCAATATATAAATGGTTACTTGTAGTAACGGCAACATCAGCAAGATACTGTGGCTAGAGCGAGGGTGTGAGTTTTACAGTGATGATGTTCACAAACAAAGATGAATACAAAGTGGAAACTAGTAACAACAAAATCAAGAACAAAAAAACGTTTTACCCCTTTTTTACTATATAAGCTACACTTTTTTGTGGTCAAATATGTTAATGGTGACAAATAACTTCGAATGACACTAATTCGCAACACTTTTGTTATTTCAAGTGACTTAGAATCATAATACGTGATATTAATTATCAAACCGAATATTTTTTCGATCTAGATAGACATACTTTGACGGAATTTGAAATCCTTTCAACTCAATAGCAGATTGTAAATAAGCCAAATCTACGCAAAGATTCATTTCGCGTTTGTTTGTTCACGAAATTCAATACCTGTATTAGATCCCTGGAATATTGTTTTGAAATATCTTGTTAATTTGCGAGCTCAATATTTCATCAATGCTTGGTGGCAGACTTGCAGCTTTTAATAAGTATCTCGAATCGGATAAGCTTTTACTGATATCGTGAAGAAGTTAAATATTTCTGACACTTAGGTCAGGAGACATGGCAATGAATTAGAAATGTTAAGAATTGAACCATATCTTGGGATATGGGATATCTGATTCTTTAGATCTCCTTTCTAAAACAAATTATGATCTCTCTGATTCTCTTTAATCCTACAACCATACAAATATATGTCAAATACATAATAAGCGCCCCGGTAGGTGAATAGGTAGCGTGCTCGCCTATCATGCGGGGGTCGAGGGTTCGATTCCCACCAGAGGCTTTGGTGTGTCGCTGAAAAAAAAAAAAAAAAAAACTAGCCAAAATTAGAATCTGCAGACAAGGCTTCGCGGAACTAGGCTTAAAAAAAAAAAAAAAAAAAAAATCTAGCGCTCGAAATTCGAGTACAATTTCTAGCCAGCTTTATTTTTGAACTTAGCCAATTCACAAACCAACATTTTATGGTTTATTATTATTGTGAACGAAGATAACAAACTCGTTAACAAACACATTATCAAATTTGGTAAAACATACATAGCATATGTATTTTTTTATGTATGTGTTAGTAGCATGAGTCTTTAAGATGTATGATTGTCTCGTTTAGAGTCACTATAATCGTGATACTTTAAAGAGTCAAATCGAACTGCCAATTGTTGTAACTTTAAAGAGCCTCCAGCTAGTGTCAATAGTGGTACCTTTATAAACTCTCAACGAAGTATCAATCATGGGAAAATAAAGAGAGCTTCATTGAAGCAACTATCGTGGTACCTGAACCGACTCTCATCAAAATGTTAATTGTAGAACCCTTAAAGAGCCTTCAGTAATTCTCACCGAAGTCGCAAACGAGGATGTATTCCAGAGTCTCTCCTTTAGAAAGCCTAACTCAGGCATCAATCGTGGTTTCTTGAAAGAGCTCGTCAAGTTTTAGTCATGGCACCAACCAAATGTCAATTGGAGATATATTTAAGACCATTATTCAAGTTTCAGTCGTATTACCAGTTTTCAATCGTGTAACCTTGGAAAAACCTAACTCACGTCTTAAGCGTGACACCTTTAAGGCCTCTCAACCATATATAGAGCCAACTTCAGTTGTAACTCGTAGTACCTGTAATGACTGTCATCCAAGCATCAATCCTGGAACCTTTAAGGAGACTTATTCAAGTGTCAGTCATGATACATTTAACTACACTCATCCACGTATCAATCGCGTAACTCTTAAAGATACTCAATCAAGTTTAAATCGTGATATACATCAGGACTCACAACCTAGTGGGAATAGAAGTCGCAGCATGGCAAAAGCCTCACATAAGTGTTTATCATGGCAACTTTAAAGAGCCCAACTCAGATCTCAACATTGGTATTTTTAACAATGCTCAACACAGTGTCAAGTGTGGTAACTTCAGAGAGTTTTGTAAAAGGGCCAAGCGTTTTACATTTAAAGACCTCATGAGAGTGGTAGTTGTAGTACCTAATAGAGAGTTTTATGGAGTTGTAAATCGTGATACCATTATTTCTAAAGAGACTCATAAAAGAGTCAAGGATGGTATCTTTACCGAATCTCATTTAAGTCTGAATCGTAATGTTTTTAAAAAGCCTCATAAGTCTCTCAAGCCAATGTTACTGGTCAATCGTTTAAGGAGTTTCACCGAAGTCAAAATCATGGAACAACAAAAATTTTCATATAAGTGAAGGACTCTCATGATATGGCTAATTGTGGTCCTTTCAGGAAGTTCCCGCAACTGCTAGTTGTGGTATCTTTAAAGAATCCATATATCAGCCATATTACCTTTACAGAGTAGTATGTGTAAATTGATTCATGGAAGTGTCGATCATGGAACTTTTAATTAGCTTCATTCAATTATCGTGGTGCCTGCCTTTAAAGATTTTTATGTAAAGGTAAATCGTGGTGTCCTTAAATACATTCCTGAAAGTATCAGTCATTGAACTTTTAAGAAGCTGCATAAAAATTTCAATCATGGTCGCTTTAATGAATCCCATAAAAGGACAAACTCCGGTTCTTTTAAAACTCCCCAGAGAGTGTGAATCATATAACCTTTTAGAAATCCCAGAATATAGTTTGTCGTACCTTTAAATAGCGCCATCAAAGTGGCAATCTTGGTACCTTTAAATAGCCTTATGAAAGAGTCAATCACGGCCTGTAAGGAGATTAATAAAAGAGCTAATCATGGTTTCTTTAAAGAAATTCATTAGAGTATCAGTCATGGTGCCTTGAAAGAGCCTCATTCGAATATCAATTGGGGTACCTAAAAAGACTGTGATCGATGTGTCAATTGTTCCTTATAAATCAGGTTTCTTTAACGTCCATAAACAAAAAGGGCTCGCCATGAGTTCTGCAAACTACAGAATTGTTGCGCTTATACAACACATTAGCAAAATTATGTTGCACATTAAACACAATCGCCTAAGGCCATTTGTTATGCCGGAGATAACTGAAGCACAGAGTGGTTTTGTTGCAGGCATAGGTACATGAGAATAAATTTTATATGTACGTTTAGTTTTAGAAAAATTAAGAGAATTCAATGTACCGGTCTAGGTATTGGAAGGGCGGAATGGAGGTATCGCAATTGGCAGAAGAAAGATATACATTCTAAGAAACGCTGATGCCATATTCATAATACATTTGATGAATTTGGACTTCAAATAAATAGTCCGAATACCAAAGTCATGATTCAGGATCGAGTTACTAACAACCATCCCGAACTCACAACTTCAGCTGAAGTTGATAATGCTAACAACATTTATTATTTGGGGTCAATAATAAGCCATGACGGCACAGCTCTACAGAAAGCCGAAGACGTCTTTCCTTAGCCAGATCAGCTAAAAGAAAATTATACAAATTGTGGAAAGACAAGAATGTGACTAAAAAAACTGGGGCCAAATCACCTCATTCGATATCGAGTAAAATCAATCGAAATTCCATATTTTAGTTATTTATTTGAAGAAGACGGACAAACGCTCGACCACGATTCGCTTTCCTTCATAACCAGAGGCCATAATTCTTCAATTGTGAGAAAGAAATGATTTCGATCGAAAAATCTCGATAACGAACGCGGTGATTTGGCCCCTGAACTCCATTTAGTGGATGCCTTGGTATTGCCAATCGACACATATGGTCCCAAAATATGTACTATTGAGCAGATAGACAGAAGAAGAATTGGAAACTTTGAACAGAAGAATTCTAAGGGTTTTCTGGACCAAATTTTGGAAGAATTAAATGATAACGCCAGCTTGATCAAACTTAACACCAGGAAATCTCTAAAATATTTGGGACAAATTGCTAGAATAGGTGGCACTATATAGCGATTAGTTGAGGAAGCAAAATAGAAGGTTCGGTAAGAAGAGGAAGATCACGAATAAGATGAAACCACTGAAACAACTTACTGTAGTAAGTTTGAAGGAAATAATGGACAATAATGGGCAACGGTGAGCAGCCTTCCTAATATTTACCAGATATGCCAAATGAAGATTGTTGCTTCTTTGTATAATATTTTTATTAAGAAATTGATTGCATCTGCTTAATACTATATCAAATGTGGATATTTTTAAAAACTCTGAAGCGATGCTTTTGCAATCCCGTTATACAAATCTGGAAATAAGAAATTTCAAACTATTGTTCAAATGACAAGCTTTGTTTGATACCTAAACTTTTGCAAACGTATATTACTCATGTCCTTTGTCATCATATTTCTTCAACTCAATATGGCTTTCGGAATTGCTGTCCTACTACATGAGATATGATTCACTTTACAAATTCAATTAATAGCACTGGTCCACAAATAAAAAAAAAAAAAAATACTGCAGAAACGAAGCATGCTTTTTTACTAATCTGAGTGCGCTGAATTCAAATCTGGCATAAAAATTGGGCCAAACGTCTTGTTAATTTTTTATCGCATGTTGGTAATACTGTAAAAGAGTTAACTAGTACTGACACTACAATTTTACAACTATTAATTTGACAGAAGCCCATATTCATTCCAAATCTTCATAATAGTAGCGTTTAAGCATGCCAGGGAGATCGTGCGTTACTGATTCAAGCTATATTATGCAATATCAGCATTATAAAATATGCATATTTACATTCTTTTGGTTTTGCTGTCAGAAACTTGGAAAAACCGTAGACACCGGCAATATGAAGCAGAACTGCTTTATAAAAGTGGTCAAATGGCAAGAAAATCTAGTTCGATTTTTAAATTCCAGTACTTTGGAGAGAGTCAAGTAACCACCAAACCGATTGTTATTTCCGTTTAACAAAAGTTGCTGGATTCAATATGGAAAATCGAAAAAATATTACATACGCGAATGTCCCATCGGTTTCCAAATAAGTTCAACGTCCACCAAATGATCTTACCAGTCATTCCCAGTATTACGAGCAGTGAGTCCGAAACATCTTTCACCAGCAGTGGTAGTTTCTATGAGGCTGAGCTGAATGATCTAATTCGGAATTTATATTTAACGAAGCGAGATGCAGAATTACTAGTTTTACGCATGCAGCAGTGGAGACATCTTGCAGTTGGGACAAAAGCAACAATCTATAGAGATGGAAGCTTGGAATTGGCTGCATATTTTGAAAAGAAAAACTCTATTCTATACCGTGCTGATGTTGATGATTTATTTAGAAAAATGAACCAGCAATATGACAAAACTGCATGGAGATTATTTATAGATGGCCCCAAGTACAGTTTAAAGGCACTTCTTTTGCATAATGGGAATGAAAAACCATCCATACCAATTGCTCATGAGATAGATACAAAGGAAAATTAGGTTCAGTGACTAAAATTTTGGCATTATTCAAATACAACGATCATAAATGGAAGATCTGTGCTGACCTTAAGACCAGAGTAAATAACTGTAAATTAATCTGTTTCAGGTCATTGGTTTGTTGAATGGTATGCAAGGCGGTTGAACAAAATATTGTTGTTTCCTTTGTCTATGGGATAGTCGCGCTACATGTCATCATTACGTCAGAACAGAGCAGCCAAAAAGAACTAAGTACTTACCAGAAACACAAAACATTTCAAATAAACCATTAATTGATTCCGCGGCTGCACATAAAATTGGGCCTTTTTAAGAACTTTGTCAAGGCTCTGGACAAAGATGGTGCAGCATTTAAATACTTGTTAGCGGTTTTTCCTAAAATTTCATATGCTAAAATCAAATAAGGCATATTTGTTGGCCCTCAGATTAGGAAGCTATGGAATGGTAACAATTTTTAACAATTTTTATTGGAGAAAGAATATACAGCCTAGAAATCTTTCAAGAGCATTGTGGACAGTTTTCTTGGAAACTATAAGAGTGAAAACTACAGACAAATTTTTGCTGAATCATTGAAAAATTATCACGAATTAGGTGCACGAATATTACTCAAAATGGATTTTCTTCATTCGCATTTCGATTTTTTCACAAAATCTAGGTGCGGTGAGCGACGAACAAGGGGAGCGTGTTCACCAAAATTTAGTGAAAATTTAATTAAATTATCAAGGATTTTGGAACAAAAGCATGCTGGGAGACTATTGCTGGACTCTAATACATGAAACCGAACCAACAAAATACAAACGATCTTCAAATAACGCCATTTGCTTTTGAAAATTCACTGATTTTTAAAGAAACAAATTATTTTTTATGCAAAAAACGAATAAAAACATATTTTTGTATCTCGAAAACCTGACGTGATAGAGAAAAACCAATTACAGATTCGAGTTCAGCCCACCAAATTACCCTAGGAAAGATATTAGGTTCCTCGTGTCCAAATCCTTGTGGGCTAGTGTAGTAGTTTCGTTCTTGGAAAACAAGCTGATGTTATATATAAAAACTAGCAGAGCCCAGCCCTCGAAATTCGATTGCGATTCTAAAAAGTTTATTTTTCAATCATAATAATATTATAAGAGCTCTTAATAAATACACACACAGCATTGTGTAGATTCTTATTTGACGCTTAAACATGCGATTTATGTGTATTTTAGTCGCAACTTTAAATGAATTTTGCTCCAAAAATATACCATATTGTGCACATCTGTAAATATGGTGAACATCTGTAAAGAAATACCTTTCAAATTGTATAGTTTTTCTCAAAATCGGTTGGAAATTAAAGGTGTAGAATATGTCACAAGAAATCGCCTTACTTATTAATATTATAGATGTAAGCAAGGCATTTGCTAAGAAGAACTACCAACTTTTGCTCTTAAAGTTAAATCTAATTGGTTTTACACCTCGCAGTTTAAATTGGATAAATTGATATATCAGGAATAGAAAGCCAAGTGTACGACATAATATTAAAATATCTAAATATTTTAATTGAACCTCTGGTGTTCTTCAAGGCAGCCGCCTAGGATCACTTGTTTCTTCTTTTTGTAGAGCCCTCAAATCTTATTGGATCTTAATTTTAAAAAATGTAAATACATGAGTTTTTGTAAAACCAACTTTATCACTCTTACTTATTCATTAGGTTGATATGAATCAGAATTGGTCGGTACATTTCTTGATCTTGGTACACTACTTGATCCAATACTTAGTTTTGTACCATATGTAACCTTGACTGTCAATAAGGACAGAGTAGTTCTCACTTTCCCTAAAAATTACGCCAAAGAATTTGTCGATCTCTGAGCTACTAAACAGTTATTTGATATTCCAGTAAGGCCGATTTTGCAATATAACCCCATAATTTGGGATCATGTGAAATAAAAAATTCGAAATGCTTTTAAAAGGTGAATTGTTTCCCGAGGTAACCACGAAGAAGTATATAAGCATAAATGCAAAAATATTAAAAAATTTAAAAATAACGATTGTTTGTTTGGACAGAGTTGTATCTTCTGAAATTAATACGAAGTAAAAGCTGTATGGTATCAAAACTGATTCTAAACCACACTGCTCGTAGGCCTGACTTTACGTGAGTGTGTTAAAGCGCTGACCAAAAAGTGCAAGTACGAGTGTATATGAAGGTTCACGGTTCAAAACCTCACGGCCGCCCTAAGTAGAAAAACATTTTCATATAGAAACAATCAATTCAATTAAAACATAACAATTATCACAATGTTCAATAAATCGCTGATGAAGGCTGAAATGCCAGAAACCGGTCCGATTAGGAATACAGTGTAGTTATGAATTTTTGAAATATATGCTTTTTTCTTCTCTACCATGCACCATTGAAAGATCTTTTAAAATTTATTTTTTATTTTTCGCAAAACACGAAATTTGCTATAAAATTTCGGTGAATTTGCTGTTAAAACATGGGGAAAAACTGAAAAATAAAATAACTCTTCGTAGTTACCTGTTGATTTAAGTGTAGAAATAATGTGTAAAATTTCAAAGGAATCGTTCAAGTAGATTTTGAGTTATGATGTTCACGGGCTTCAAACATGTCATTTGCGAGAAAATCGATTTACATTTTTTTAAAAACTTATTTATATGCGACTAGCAGATGCCAGCACTCGAAATTCGAGTGCAATTTCTATGCGGATTTATTTTTCAACTTAGCCAATTCACAAACCTTCACCTTAATGGTTTTTTATTATTGTGAATGAAGATAACAACCTCATCAACAAACACATAAGCAAATTTAATAAAACACATATATATATATAATTTTATGTATGTGTTAGTAACAATTTAAAATGCAATTTACTCAAAATAAAGGAAAGAATTTAAAAAGCTGTAAATCTGAAAAACGGCTAAAAAGAAATACATTTTAAATAATATACATTTTGTTAAAATCGGGATAAAACGGTAGAACAAAAGATCGGTCACAAGAAATCGCCAAGCCTATTATAGATACACCTCCACACCACTGAGCAGAGGGTAAATATAAGTTTGTCATTCCGTTTGTAACGCATTGAAGAAGTAATTTGCGACGCTGTAAAGTATATATTCTAGATTTCTTTAACGACTTGAGCCAATCTAGCGATGCCCATCTGTCCGTCCGTCTGTCTGTCCGTCTGTCTGAGGAAACCACAATTTTCTGGATAAAATTGGGAAAATCTTGATTTTTATTATTTAGAGTTTGGTGTTTAAAATGGGGTACATCGTGTACCATTTTCTCAAGCTATGGCCTAAAAATTCAGTGTGTTTGCTGTAATATTTTAGTATTTAGCTTATTCAATTGTGAACTGCTTCAAGTATTTTGTTTACATTTGTTATAAATAGTGTACTAATTAATAGTGTAATTTTAATGTAAATTCAAAATTCAGGTGAAGGATGTCAAAGAATCAGCATAGCCTAATTTATTTGTTTTAAAAATTTGTTTCAGATTAAAGGTGTTCTTAAAGGCCTACCTAACGGATTTAATTCTGTTCACAAAAATTGCACGTGTTTCGAGTTCTTGAGATTTTAATATTCAATTTCTCCTTAACCCGAATGGTGCTGTAATTATTTTTTTCGGATTTCTTTACGAAAGATTTATAGTTTATAGATTTCGGGTCGCTGAATCCCTAAACGTGATTTGTTCTTACGTCCTTTTCAGGATAATTGAAAAGACCAATTCTTCGGTCGTCACCTCAGCACTGTTAGGGTACTGGCTTTTTTAAGCTGAAAAATAAAAATGTCTTCAAGAAAAACATGAAATTAAACACAGTCTCATTCACAAACAAAAAGAAATTATTTTTCATGTAAATACAATGAAATTTTAGTTTTAACGACTGCGGCATTTGGAAAATCAACTGATGCCGAGCCCAAAAAGTCCTCCCTACACGCAAAAAGTCCTCCCTACACTTTTGCATAGCTCACCAGTGCAATTTCCAAAAATGTGTTGCCCCTTTTTATTAAAAATGCATTAAAACTTTTTTGGTATCTAAAATTTTACGGATTTTATTAAGTTTTTTCCTTCTCCTATCAAATAACAAAAATCGAGTTACGGCCTTTTTATATTAAGCCATCGATATAGAAATAATAACTAAAATAATAAACACATGAGATCACATTTGTAATCAGTTGAAACATAAAATATCACTTCAAAATTTGTTTTGAAACACAAAATACATTTTCAACTAAAGCCGGCCACTCACGTACAGTTTTAACTGACAGTTTTAACTGAATAGTCAACTGAACAGTTAAAACTGTACGTATGTGGGTAATAACTGACAGTTCAACTCAACTGTTCAGTTTAACTGAGAAATTTCAAATTTTTATATTTTTAACTGACAGTTTCAACTGAAGTGAACGTGTGTGGGGGTTCAACTGTACCGTTCTCAGTGCAATTTGTGTCGAGCGAGAGTGCGTATCATGTCGCGTAAACAAAACCAAGTGATAGTTGATTTTATTGCAATATAATTAATTTATTAATTCTTTTAATTAATTATTAATTTTATTAATTCTTTTAATTAATTTATTAATTCTTTTAATAAATTAATGTGGGAAGATAAATTTCGTTGTAATAACCACTTCTTGCACCACTGTTTACGCTGTTTAATTTTTTTTTTTTTTTTTTTTTTTTGTAAAATTACAAAAAGTACACCGAGAGCGGCCAAACCGTCCTGCTCGTTCGAATACATGTTAAAAACTGAAGTATTGAACTGCAGGTGTGTGTACATTTCAGTTCACAGTTAAGTCTGTCAGTTATAACTGAACAGTTGAAACTGACAGTTAAAACTGTACGTGAGTGGCCGGCTTAACACAAGCATAAAAGTCTATTAAAAATAGAATATAATTTTAAATACTGTATAATTAGGTTCATATTTTTAAAGTCTGATATAATTGTTTTGCTTGACATGGTCAGTAATATTTGGAGATATTTTGGATAGCGCACATCTAATATCGCTTTCAACATCAAACGTGAGCGGTACTTATTTTTAATGCATAAAAGGGCAGAAAAGCTGTTTTCACATAAATATGTTGTTGAAAACTGAATTAAAAGTTTCAATGATTCAGATCAAACATGCGAATACACTTTGTAATATTTCAGCCAGAATATCTCTATTTCCATAGAACCAAAGTCATTTTTTGCACTTGAGTTGCACTGAAGCTCTATTAATTCTTCTTGAAAGGCATCGGGTATATCACCAATAGTCACATATCTGGTGAATTCATCATGCAGCGCATCTAAATGTTTTGTAATTACAGTTTTTTAATTTATATTTTGGATATCGCAAGAATCCATGATATCATTAAGAAGCAGAAAAGATGAGTATTTCGGCGTAGCTGTTTGAAGACGACTTTTCCACAGTAAAATTTTAGACATAAAAGCATTAATTGAATCAAATGCTTTTAAAATTTTCATTTGATTGCCTTGCAATCTTAAGTTAAGGTTGTTTAATGCTTCAAAAAAATCAGTAATGTATGCGATATAAAAAATAAATGTTGCATCCATAAATCTTCCATAAAGATTGCCACTTCTATATTTCAAAACAAAAATTTCAACCTCAGTCTTTAATTCAAACAATCTTTTCTGCATATTTCCTTTTGAAAGCCAATGCACCTCTGTGTGGAAAAATAATTTTGTTTGCTCCGCATTGAGATCTTAACATATCACTCCAAAAATTCTAGTTCTCAATGAACTGGTCTTAACAAAATTAACGACATCTATTGCAGTCTGCAGAGCACTTTTCAGTTCATCTGGAAGGGTTTTAGCAGCAAGTGATTGTCAATGAATTATGCAGTGTGACACAATCATACCTTTATTCATATCTTTGGCAAATTTTAAGAACCCAGATCGAGAACCCATCAATGACGATGCACCATCAGTGCATATTCCCACTATTTTTTTTTTCCAGGGAATATTGTTTTCCATTAAAAAATCAGAGAGGGTTTGAAAAATATCAGTTTCTTTTGATGTTGTAGGCAACGCTTTCATAAATAAAAGCTCTTCACAAAATTCATTTTCTGCAATAAATCTGCAATATAATAAAAGTTGGCTTGAATAAGAAACGTCTGTGGTTTCATTACATTGAAGAGCAAGGAATGATGAATTCTTATTTTTTTTTTCTAATAACTGTTCCTTAATATTTTGTGCCATATCATTAATTCTTCTTTTGGCAGTTTTATTTGACAGAGCTACTTTCATCAGCTTATCTTTATTGGCTGTATAAAGCATTACGTTACCAACTGCGGCAATATAAGGTTTGATCAAGTCTTCTCCAATTGTGTTCGCTTTTTGTTTTTAGCAATTAACATTGCTATTTTATAGGAAGCTTCCATAGCCCTTTACTGTTTAACATTTAAATCACCTGTGGAATCCAATCTTACCTTATTCAGTGATCTGATTTTAGAAGCAAAAAATCTGCATTTTTATCTTTAAATTGTGGGTGGTTGGTAATTAAATGCCTCTCTAATTTTGCTGGTTTCTTAGCATCATTGGAAAGGGTTTTGAAGCAAATTACACACTGAGGCATTACAATATCGTTATTTTTTTATAAATGTAAAGCCGAAATTCATATAACTTTCGTCGTATTTTATTTTTTTTGTTTTGACATATTTCGGATTTTATTACTAGTTAAAAAACACACACACGACTAACGACAATAAATATGAAATGAAAATAAAAAAAAAAATCAGCTGATTTATCCAGTGATGGGTAAACATTGTATATGTGATATCAGTGTTGATCAAAAGCTACTTTATCAATTTTAGTACATAATTATCAAAAGCTTTTTTTAATTGCAGGAGATGTAATATTTTATTTAAATTACTTATATGCTTAAAAAACAAATATTTAAATTTTACAAATACATTTTTTATCATAATTTTATCAAATTAATTATTTTATTTAAATTATTTTAATGAGTTGGATATCTTTCTCAAGAGTGCTGTTAATTTCTTTTTTTTATATTTCGTTTTAAAAGTTAATTTTGTCAGAACAGTTCGCGGACCCCCTGGAAGGCCTCTACGGACCCCCTGGGGAACCATTGTACTTAACAGTTATTTGATACTCCAGTAAGGGTAACTTTGGAATATTATCCCATAATAATATGTTGAATCTATTCAGAAGGAATTTGTACTGTTTTATTTGCATGGTTTGACCTGGAATCCTATTCTCCATTTGCCATCGTACACGAACCGGTTTGCATTAGTAAAATTTCCGACTGAGGATTCGTTTCTGATCAGTGCAGTTAAAGATGAAGTTTGCTGGGAATTTCTTTTAAATAAAATTTGTTTTATTAAAAGAGGAACTAAATGTTAAATTTTTTCAATCAAACTATACTTTTACGCATCCATTCAGAAGAATGGAGTAGAGGAATGCGGAAGAGAATCTTGCATGTAATTAGCTAAATATTACCATATATACATGTAATAGGGTATGTGATATTCGACCTAGCAGCCGTAGTCAATGACTTCTCTATTACTTTCTTTGTGCCATGTTCTTTGTTGCATAAAGTAAGACAATTTAATGTAGTTGTATACTTTTTTACGCAATTAGTGCACAATTTCTTAATTTATATGCTGTCGCCAATTTATCAACATTGTTGTATATGAGTGCGTCGTTCTATGTAGTTGTAGCAAAAATAAATAAAAATAAGCACCACTCAGTATACAACTACATAGTAGAGCAACTGTAGAAAAAGCAGAACAACCAGTTTATAAACTGATGCCATGGGTTAAAGTTTCATAAGTTTTTCTACTTTCGCCACCACCGTGTAGCCGGTATATATCAGTTTGTCATTCCAGTTGTAACGCATCGAAGAATTAATTTGTGACCCAGTAAAGTATATATATTCCTGACCCTTATAACAACTCTAGTATATATAGCGATGTCCGTCTGTCCGTCTGTCCGTCTGTCTGTTGAAATCAGGCTCATTCACAAGATATATCATTTATCTGGACAAGCTTAGAATATTATAGTTCGTCATTATTTTGAGCACGTTGGTAGTTAGGATTGACTTAAAATATGGAGAAATATGCGAAATATGAGAAAATATGCCAAGATTGACTTAAAATATGGAGACACATCCATGTTTCTTCAAATATATCGTATACATTATTAATACTGCAATAAGTCCAGATATTATTGTAAATGTACAACACTGTGGGAGGGTATCAAAAATTCGGCTTAGCTAAATTTAGTACTCTTGCTTGTTTTTTTTTTTTATTATTTTATTGTCATTTTCATATTTATTTTTTTTTTGGATACAACCATAAAGTGTAGGATGTTGCCGTCGTTTGATGATGATGATAATGACAGTAGTGTCCTTTTTCCAATTCCAACTGTTTTAATTCAAGGAACAAAAAAAAAAAAAAGAAAACAACAACAAATATTATATATGTTACTGTGGCACATCCCTTAAGACTTATTAAAAACAACTATAACAAGTTTACAACTACACATACATTTACGTATACTCGTCCATTCATATTAAAGAGAACATTCAAATGAATACGCATAAGTTTATGTCTTTATATGTTTTATGACTGTATGCTTAACTGAATGTTGGCAAAAAAAAAAAAATATATATATATATATATTAAATCCCCAGATGTATACTCTAATCAAGTGTTGGCGAGGATGAGATAAACAAAAGGTCTATTTGGCTTGGCTGCCTCCATATGTTTCATCATGTTTTCATAAATTTTTGATACTGTGGTCAAAAAAAAAAAAAATATTTTAATATCTCAGTTCAGTTTTTCGTTTGTATTAAAACAAAAAAAAAAATATATGAAAACTTTATCGTATCCTTTAGGCTTAGGATTTTCACGTTCTATATCAAATATCAAATGATAAAGTTGGGGTTTTTTCATACACTTTCATTTAACCAGTTGCTGTGCATACAAATAATAATTAAGTTATTACAAACCTCAACATGCGTATAAATTAAGACTCATGTGTATGCCAGCTTATGTTCCGAGTGAGTGTGTGTGTTAGTGTTTTTTGGGTATCAACACTATGAGTTTATAATTTTTGGCAAGTTTATGAAATTTTCATTAATTTTAACCACAAGAGATTTTTTGATGACATTTTACCAACATCACACGCCATGATAATAATCAATGTCTGTCGGTCTTGCCAGCCTGCCTAACACAAAATCCCAAATTCCTCAAGGGGGTTTCATCAAACTATAGTAATAAATTACCCAGTACATTATGTTTTCGTGTGCCAGAACTAAATCAATTCATCATAAATAACATACAATATAAAAACTTTTAAAAATAATTTCTTAAAAAAGTACTTTTAATTCATTCTTCATTTTAGGAAGAGCTTCTTCATGATGTTCCTCCCATTCCTTAAAATATTGAGCAATTTTTTTTGTGGCTGCCTTTTCTTTCTGTTTAAAAAAAGTACCTTCCTCTATATGGGATACAAGAGCTAACAATTTCAAACATATAAAGGGTGCGCCTGTCAATATTGAATTGAATTTCTTGAAAAAGCAACAGATTTCCATATGAGTGCTATTGCTTCTTAGCTTGGTCCCATTCAGTTCATTGGGACTGCAATTTTTTGAAACATATTTCTTTGTATCTTGGGCGGTATGCTTCATTGACCTCATCAATAATATAATGCCGTTTTCTTTTCTGACAAAAAATGTCGGATTTTATTTGCACTTTTTTCGAAAAGTGAATTTTTTGATATATTCTGATTTAAGAGCAACCTTATCTTATACATCAATCGAAAGGTCTTAAAGTCGAGCCCTTGCAAAAAGCAAAAAATTACAGCTATTGACTTCTTCCAGGTCGTAGTGCGAGAATATTTCCCCTTTATTGAATATTATCACCCTATGACTTTAAAGAGGATAATAATCAAAATTTTTGCATTTTATGAACACAGCCCTTTGAGACCTTTCGATTGATGTATAAAATAAGTTTGCTCTTCACTCGGAATATATCAAAAAATACACTTTTCAAAAAAAGTGCAAATAAAATGCGACGTTTTTTGTCAGAAAAGAAAACGGTAAAAGGCTCATTGGCGTAGACTTTTCTATCCAAATAACCCCACAAAAAAGGTCCGGTGGGGATATGGGAGGCTACTCAAAGTCGCCTTTTTTATGTCTCACGTCCAGGAGATTTTTGGTGCAGAAACTGCATTGTTTAATTTTCAGTATAGCAAGGTACATTCTTGTTTAATTTACTAAGCATGCTGATCTTTTCAATGTATTGTCGGGCAGACATAATGAGCAAAAATCCACCCCTATAGTTTCCCACACACAGTTTCACCTTTTCTCAAAAAAATTGGCCCAGTGACAGTTTTGGCGCAAATGCCGTCACAAACAATAACTTTTTGGTCATGCAATGACAATTCCTGTATCTCGAGTGGATTCCCAGTCCCCCAAATGCGCCAATATTGCTTTGTGTTGAAGCCAGAAAAGCCCAAAAAAAGTACAAAGAAACAGCGGCAACGAAGAAAAAGGAGTCAAAGTCAATTGTCAATCGCTAGAGAAAAATTCAAGCGTCTCCTTCAAACAAAGGAAAAAGTTCACTTAGGTCAAACAAACTGGAAGTATGCCATTGCTAATTTTTCCTGAACTAAATTTCGACGATTGCCGCGATAGAAATTATCCAGACAGTTATGCCGTTAAAAATCTAAAAAGGCCAGTCGATGAAATCACATTTTGCAGGAAAAATAATTCAGTTTTTTAAAATTTCAAAGATAAATTATTATTTTTATCTGTTTGTTTTAAAAACTCCGAACACTCATCGGTATTCTGTTTGTAACTGGATAAAATGCAATTTCAAAGTATAAGACATACTGGAATACTGACGATTACCTTCGTAATGAAATGATTTGCAAATCAACCAATGCAAATCAATTTGAAAAATTCTTCGCATACTACTTTTTAAGCCCAATTTGATGGCATCTATTCAATGGTTCAATTATGGACCATCTAAAGTCAAATATGTTGAACAACTTTCATCCAACACAACATTTATCTTACGATGAAGGTATGATCGCCAACTATGTAACGGGTGATTTTTTTGAGGTTAGGATTTTCATGCATTAGTATTTGACAGATCACGTGGGATTTCAGACATGGTGTCAAAGAGAAAGATGCTCAGTATGCTTTGACATTTCATCATGAATAGACTTACTAACGAGCAACGCTTGCAAATCATTGAATTTTATTACCAAAATCAGTGTTCGGTTCGAAATGTGTTTCGCGCTTTACGTCCGATTTATGGTCTACATAATCGACCAAGTGAGCAAACAATTAATGCGATTGTGACCAAGTTTCGCACTCAGTTTACTTTATTGGACATTAAACCAACCACACGAATGCGTACAGTGCGTACAGAAGAGAATATTGCGTCTGTTTCTGAGAGTGTTGCTGAAGACCGTGAAATGTCGATTCGTCGCCGTTCGCAGCAATTGGGTTTGTGTTATTCGACCACATGGAAGATTTTACGCAAAGATCTTGGTGTAAAACCGTATAAAATACAGCTCGAGCAAGAACTGAAGCCGAACGATCTGCCACAACGTCTAATTTTCAGTGAATGGGCCCTAGAAAAGTTGGCAGAAAATCCGCTTTTTTATCGACAAATTTTGTTCAGCGATGAGGCTCATTTCTGGTTGAATGGCTTCGTAAATAAGCAAAATTGCCGTATTTGGAGTGAAGAGCAACCAGAAGCCGTTCAAGAACTGCCCATGCATCCCGAAAAATGCACTGTTTGGTGTGGTTTGTACGCTGGTGGAATCATTGGACCGTATTTTTTCAAAGATGCTGTTGGACGCAACGTTACGGTGAATGGCGATCGCTATCGTTCGATGCTAACAAACTTTTTGTTGCCAAAAATGGAAGAACTGAACTTGGTTGACATGTGGTTTCAACAAGATGGCGCTACATGCCACACAGCTCGCGATTCTATGGCCATTTTGAGGGAAAACTTCGGAGAACAATTCATCTCAAGAAATGGACCGGTAAGTTGGCCACCAAGATCATGCGATTTGACGCCTTTAGACTATTTTTTGTGGGGCTACGTCAAGTCTAAAGTCTACAGAAATAAGCCAGCAACTATTCCAGCTTTGGAAGACAACATTTCCGAAGAAATTCGGGCTATTCCGGCCGAAATGCTCGAAAAAGTTGCCCAAAATTGGACTTTCCGAATGGACCACGTAAGACGCAGCCGCGGTCAACATTTAAATGAAATTATCTTCAAAAAGTAAATGTCATGGACCAATCTAACGTTTCAAATAAAGAACCGATGAGATTTTGCAAATTTTATGCATTTTTTTTTAAAAAAAAGTTATCAAGCTCTTAAAAAATCACCCGTTACAACATGGTTATAAGCAGTTTTTGAAAGGTTAACCAATCAGATTTGGATAGAAGTTGTACCAATCAATATGATGAACAGTTCGATAGATATGCAGCACCACTCATAAATATGATCAATGACTTACCAGTTGATTTGAAAGGCCTTCCGTTTTCATTTTATTTCAATAATTTGTTCACGGATTTTCCTTTGCTTAAAACCTTACCTTAAAACGAGAGCATATAATGCAACCGGAACTATTCGAGAGAATCGCATTCTTGCAAGCTTAACGATAAAACACAAGGAAACTTTGCAAACGGCAACGCGTGGCTTATACGAAACAAACGGTATACGAAACAAGAAGAATAATAACTTAATACTAGCAGATTCCAGCGCTTCCAATTCGAGTGCAATTTCTGGGCAACTTTATTTCTCATTTTAGCTAATTCACAAACCAACACTTTTTTTGCTCTATTATTATTGTGCATGAAGATAACAAACTCATTAACAAACACAATAACACATTCACAATTTATACATAATTTTATGTATGTGTTAGTAGCAATTTTAAATGCAATTTACTAAAAATAGAGGAAAAAATTTAAAAATCTCTAAATCTGGTGAACAGCTAAAAAGAAATACCTTTCAAATAATATATCTTTGATCAAAATCGGTATAAAACGGTAGAACAAATCATCGGTTACAAGAAATCGCCTAGCCTATTAATATAACTAAATATAGCAAGTATATGTGCGCCATGGATCATCTCGATCGAAATGTAAACAATCATCTCATTGAATACGTAGTAAGAAGTGGTGGTGTTCAACTTTTACTTGGCTACTCGACGTATCAGTCAATAATGCTGGGAAATTACAAAGAGGCTCAAAGAGATTCACCCAACTCGAGCTCAAACGAGAAAGTGCTATATATTACTGCA
Source organism: Cordilura impudica (assembly GCA_963682025.1). Classification (NCBI taxonomy): domain Eukaryota; kingdom Metazoa; phylum Arthropoda; class Insecta; order Diptera; family Scathophagidae; genus Cordilura; species Cordilura impudica. The sequence continues at coordinate 229,152,608 of OY821519.1, read as the reverse complement.
AACACTATGGCCAATTGCCGATTCCAGCAGGGCGATACCGGCCACGGCATGAAAATGATTTATCTCAAAATATTCACTACGATCATTTTGTTGCTCCTTGTGAGAATAGAAGACGCTGCACTGGTGACCTTTGCAAAAGTCTAGGCAAGACTTTTTGCGTGAAATGCAATATTGGGCTTTGCATCAGTTGATTTTCTAAATACCACACCCGTTAAAACTGAAATTTCGTTGCATTTACATAAACAATAACTTCTTTTTGTTCCTAATATAGTTAACGTTTTTCTTGCAGACTCTAACAATGCTGAGGTGATCATATGATCACGACCGAAAAACTGGTCCTGTCGATTATCCTGAAAAGACGTAGGAAAAAATCACATTTTTGGATCCAGCGACCCGAAACCTATAAAGAAATCGTAAAGAAATTTGAAAAAATAATTACAGCACCTTTAGGGTTAAGTAGAAATTGAATATTAAAATTTCAAGAACTCAAAAAACATGAAATTTTTGTGAACAGAATTAAAGCCTTTAATTTGAAACTAATTTTTGAAACAAAGAAGAGTGCTAAATTAGGCTATGCTGAATCTTTGATACGCTTTACCTGCTTTTGCATTTACATTGACATTACATTATTAATTATTACTCTACATTACTTTAGAACAAACTAGCAGATTCCAGCCCTCGAAATTCGTGTGCAAATACTAAGAAATTTTTTTTTTCATTAAATAAAGACCCTAAAGGTATGCTAATCAATTTAGCCAATTCACAAATTAACATAAAAAAAAAGACTTTTTTATTACAAACACAACAATAAATTTAATAAACACACATATAGCATATGTATAATTTTATATATGTGTTAGTAGCAACTTTAAATGCAATTGACTCAAAATAATGGAAAAAAATTGTAAAATCTGTAAAATCATATACGTTTGGTCAAAATCGGGATAAATACTAAATTATTGCATCAAACATACTGAATTTTTAAAATTAAAATTATTTAAAATTTTTAAAATTATTTAAAGGTGTTTCCATAATTTAGCTTGAGAAAATGATATCCGATTTACCCCACTTTAATCGCCAAACTGTTCGAAATAATAAAAACAGGATTATCCAACTTCTATCCAGATAGATGGTTTATTTTTTGAACGAGGGTGATTTAATCAGACAGATGGACGGACGGACAGATGGCCATCGCTATATTGGCTCGAGTTGTTATAGGAATCCTTTTTCAATGAATTACAAACAAAATGACAAATTTATGTTTACCTTAAAACAAAATTATTTTCTTACCCCATTCCATTGGCATCAAACATAAAATTTTTAAAAATTACAAAACTTGATGATGGGGGGTAAAACTGAAAGGTATTTCGAAAACCTATCCAATGCATGTAGTATTTAAGGTCAAATATTTCCAATTTCTTCAGCAATTTAGTTTCAAACCTGAGGAATACTTGATCTTATGGGGGAAGGTAAGGTTTTAAAACCATTTTTTGAGTTTTTTTCTGAATGTATAACATGTCGGGAGTATTGTGTCAAAATTTCAACTAAATCGGAGCAAAACTAAAGAACATATAGTGTTTCCTGCGACCGGCCTCATACGGTATATCTATAATATTAATAGGCTAGGCGATTGCTTGTGACCGATATTTTGTTCTACCGTTTTATCCCGATTTTTACCAAATGTATATTATTTGAAAGGTATTTCTTTTTAGCCGTTTTGCAGATTTACAGAATTTTAAATTTTTTCCTTTATTTGGAGTAAATTGCATTTTAATTTGCTACTAACACATACATAAAAGTATATGTACATATGCTTTATGTGTTTTTCTTTTTATAAATTTGTTAATGTGTTTGTTAATGAGGTTGTTATCTTCATTCACCATAATAAAAAACCATTAAGGTGAAGGTTTGTGAATTGGCTAAGTTGAAAAATAAATCTGCATAGAAATTGCACTCGAATTTCGAGTGCTGGCATCTGCTAGTCGTATATAAATAAGTTTTTAAAAAAATGTAAATCGAATTTCTCGCAAATGACATGTTTGAAGCCCGTGAACATCATAACTCAAAATCTACTTGACCGATTCCTTTGAAATTTTACATATTATTTCTACACTTAAATCAACAGGTAACTACGAAGAGTTTTTTTATTTTTCAGTTTTGCCCCATGTTTTTACAGCAAATTCATCTAAATTTTATAGCAATATTCGTGTTTTGCCAAAAATAAAAAATAAAAAATTTTAAAAGATCTTTCAATGGTGCGTTGGTAGAGAAGAAGAAAGCATATATTTCAAAAACTCATAACTACTCTGTTTACTTAATCGGACCGGTTTCTGGCATTTCAGCCTTCATCAGCGATTTATTGAATATTGTGATAATTTTTATGTTATAATTGAATAGATTGATTTTATATGAAATTTTTCTACTTAGGGCGGCCTTGAGGTTTAAACCTGCGTCTATCTCGCACACACTCGTACTTGCACTTTTTGGTCAGCGCTTTAACACACTCACCTAAAGTCAGGCCTACGAGCAGTGTGGTTTAGAATCAGTTTTCATACCATACACTTTTACTTCGTATTAGTTTCAGAACATACAATTCTGTCCAAATAAAAAATCGTTATTTTTAAAATTTTTAATATTTTTGCATTTATACTTCTATACTTCTTCGTGATTACCTCGGGAAACAATTCAACTTTTAAAAGCATTTCGAATTTTTTATTTCACATGATCCCAAATTATGGGGTTATATTGCAAAATCGGCCTTACTGCAGTATCAAATAATTGTTTAGTAGTTCAGAGATCGACAAATACCTTGGCGTAATGTTTAGGGAAACTGAGAACTATTCTGTCCTTATTGACAGTCAAGGTTACGTATGGTACAAAACGAAGTATTGGATCAAGTAGTGTACCAAGATCAAGAAATGTACCGACCAATTCTGATTCATATCAACCTAATGAATAAGTAAAAGTGATAAAGTTGGTTTTGCAAAAACTCATGTATTTACATTTTTTAAAATTAAGATCCAATAAGATTTGAGGGCTCTACAAAAAGAAGAAACAAGTGATCCTAAGCGGCTGCCTTGAAGAACACCAGAGGTACAAATAAAATATTTAGATATTTTAATATTATGTCGTACACTTTGCTTTCTATCCCTGAGATATCAATTTATCCAATATAAACTGCGAGGTGTTAAACCAATTAGATTTAACTTTAAAAGCAAAAGTTCGTAGTTCGTCTTAGCAAATGCCTTGCTTACATCTTTAATATTAATAAGTAAGGCGATTTCTTGTGACATATTATACACCTTTAATTACCAACCGATTTTGAAAAAAATTATACCATTTGAAAGGTATTTCTTTGCAGATGTTCACCATATTTACAGTTGTGCAAAATCTGGTACATTTATTTGAGTAAAAGTCATTTAAAGTTGCTACTAACACATACATAAGACGCATATTTCTGTGGTTTTCTGGAATAACCGCGTATGTCATAAATTCAAAATGTTCAGGGGAGCCAAAAAACGTTATATTTGAAATTATGGGCTCGATATAAAGATTTTAGAGCTTTTTATTTAACAGTCCTGCAGATATGGGCAATAAATACTTTATAAAGGGTCCGCCATCTAACTTTTTTTTTCAACTAGTGGTTATTTCGTGAATGGTAACACTTAGCTCATGTCTGATTTGACAGATGAATAGTTTTATCCTTCCGCTGAACGAATATGGTTGTGTATACGCTTGAACAACGCTGGGAAATATTGCGACATTACTTTGAATATCATGGTAATGTTGCAGAATGTGTGCGAAAATTGCGTACGGATTTTGGAAGAAGAGAAGCACTGTCGTTATCTTGTGAAAAAAGTGAAAAAAACTGGCATCCTCATCGATAAACCAAAGCGTGAAAAGCCAAAAACAGTGCATACACCCGAGAATATTACTGCTGTGGCAGAAAGTGTGCGTGAAGCGCCATCAACATCAATTCACCGTCGTTCTCAAGAATTGAACATTTCGGAGGCATCATTGAGACGAATTTTGCATAAAGACCTTGGTATGACGCCATACAAAGTTCAATTGGTTCAGGAGTTGAAGCTAACTGACCATCCAATGCGTTTTCGCTTCGCTAAGTGGGCCTGCGATCGACTTACAGAAGATGCCGATTTTGCTAAAAAAAAATCATCTTTTCAGATGAAGCTCATTTTGATCTTGGCGGGTATGTAAACAAGCAAAATTGTCACATTTGGGGCACAGAAAATCTGCACGCATACATTGAAAAGCCGATACACCCAAAACGAGTCACTGTTTGGTGCGGATTTTGGTCCAGAGGCATAATTGGGCCATTTTTCTTCGAAAATGAGCAAGGAGTGGCCGTTACAGTCAATGGCGATCGTTATCGGGCCATGTTGAAGGAATTTTTGTTCACAAAAATTGAAGAGGAGGATATTGGCAACATTTGTTTTCAACAGGACGGCGCTACGTGCCACACAGCCGAAGCTACACTCGATGTTTTGCGCCCTGTTTTTGAAGATCGCATTATCAGCCGCAGAGCTGATGTCGTTTGGCCACCTCGGAGCTGCGATTTGACACCGTTGGACTATTATTTGTGGGGTGCCCTCAAAGATAAGTGTTACGCCAACAAGCCAGAGACCATTGACGCTTTAAAGGACAATATTCGTGAAGCCATTTGTGAAATACAGCTGCACACAATCGATAATGTGCTTAAAAATTGGACCGATCGTGTTGGCTACTGCATGGCCAGCCGAGGCAGCCATTTGAATGAAGTTATTTTCCATTATTAACCGGAAGGATTGTACTTTCAAATAAAAAAGAAATTTCAGATAATATTCAGTAGTTTTTCTTATAGAAATTTCAGAAAAAAAAAAGTTATTTGGTGGACCCTTTATAAATTTCTTAGTCAAAAATTTTCAGAGAGATAGATCCTAGAGAAGGACGAAAAAACAATATGTAAATTACACTTAAAGTGTGTGCTGATAAAACAACTTATGTCGACAAACGTAGTTTTGAAAAAGAAAACTGCCAATGCAACCACCCATGTAGACATAAGTTGTTGTTGCTGAAAATGGATGTTTTTGTTCGTCAACAAAAAGTTAACGGGACTTAGGATGAGAATATAACAACGTATCAAGAATAATAGTCACAAAAAATAACAGAAATAAACACACAAGTTTTTACAAGTGGTTATAAACTGAAAACTAATCCAAAATTATTTAGCATTTTTTTCATTAATAATAACGTATGTCGCTATGTGTCGTTTACTGCCAAAATAATTTGTCAGTGATCAAACATAGGTTGACATACGTCGTTAGTGCTGCAAATTCATTTAATAAACATTTAAGTTACGTCGTTATTTAAAGAAAAAAAATCAGAAATGGTCAATATTTTTTTTCTAAATTGACACATGTAAGAGCGCTGAAAATTAATATATTTGACATCGTTAACTCAAAACTGACAAAAATGGACATACGCGGTTATTCTAGAAAACCACAGATTTAAGCTTCAAATATAAAACTGTACAATGCTGTGTTGAATTATGAATTGGCTAAAATTAATTAGTACACCTTTAGGCTCTTATAAAATTATTTATGAATGAAAAGAAAATTTTTTTTAGAATTTGCCCTCTAATTTCGACGGCTGGGCTCTGCTAGTTTTTATATATAATCTCAGTTTGTTTTCCAAGCACGAAACTACTGTTAATTGAATCATACTCGTATTCATGTAGTTGGATAGAAGAAGCGTAAGGACAAAGGACATCATTAATAAATTTTTGCAAAAGTTTAGGTATCAAACTAAGTTTATCATTACATCCATAGTTTGAAATTTCTTATTTCCAGATTTATATAGCGGGACTACAAAAGCATCTCTCCAGAGTTTTGGAAAATATCCACATTTTGTATAGTTTAAATACAGTAAAAAATATGGTAATTTTTAAAGTACGGTAATATTTAATCCGCTTTAAAAATTGCAAGATTTAGAAAAAAAAAAAAAATAAAACATTCTAGCTGAAGCGCTCAAATATCCATACCAAATGTTACTCTTTTGCTTGTTTTAAAAACTCTTTTAAGCCTTGGTTTTGTATAATTTTTCTAATCGCCCTTTTTTCTATTTAAACTGTATGTTGGTGATAATTTAGGGAAGAGTGCTTATAAGCCAATCACGTTTGTATACCCTATACCGGTATGGTTTAAGGGCATAATGAGTTTGGGGCTGATTTCATACCAAAACTATTTGACTCAGAAGAACTTCTATTATACCGCTCGATTCAGAATCATTTTCTGAGTCAATTTAGCGAAGTCTGTCCGTCTGTCCGTCTGTCTATCTGTCTGCCTGTCCATCCATTCTTCCCTCCATGCGTCTGTCTGTGTGTCCATGTAATCAAACTACAGTTCTAAGAAATTAATATATTTTGATAAAATTTAATATATAAGCTTCTAGGCCCTTATGGGCCTAACTCCCATACAAATAACAATCAGATCGACTAGAGTGATTGAAAGATTCTGATTTCAAAGATATATCGATAAAGTTTGGTGTTAGTGTGTCTTTTATACCCATTAAGCAGTAGTCCAAAAATAAAACCTGTAGGTCCATTATTAGTCATAGTCTCCATAAAAAGTTAATTCCCGATTTTCACTTAGATCAAACAAAAAACAAAAATATTGCATAGACCTATTTTGATTTGGGTTTATACATTTTTTGAGAAAAGTAAGTGACCTTCCTAAATCTGGGCACAATGGGGGCCTTTTTTTGACCTAATCCTCATATAAAAATCTTCAAGCCAAAAATCAAAAACAATACCACTTAAATTTTGTTTATGCTTAATTTCTATATCCAGTTATTGCCTCAGCAAAGTTGGATCCCACATCATCTCTTGAAACGCATGGTATAGGGTATTGGTATAGTAAGTCTGGTTTCTTTTCAAAATTATAATTCGATTACGAGTTAAAGGCAAAAGCCCGAATTTTTTATATAAATATTTCTCTTCCCAAAATGTTGGCTGGGTTTATATTAAGGTTCGTATATCTTGCCTACAACAATAAAACTATTTTGTAATATCATCACCATAAACAAAAATCGAACAATATATGATAGATGATGACAAATGTCATAAAACAACTTCAAAACTTTAAGTAGATCCTACAGCATTACTAAATATAAGTTTTTTCCATGTAACTGTTTTGTAATCAAATACACTCAACATTTTTTTTTTGACTAAGCCAAACCGAATAGAACCTATTAAATACAGAAACAATGTATTCCCTTTGTGTAGTTTCCTTACTCAAATTCTGACAATGTTGAAAATTGATATAAACTCACACATCTATTTACGTATCTATGTGTTTGTTCAGTTGATTATTGAAATTGATAGTTAATTAATATGGATGATATTTGTGTATGTGTGTGTGTGTGTAGATGTGTTTATATATCATATCATCTATACTTGTTTAAATGCCTAAAGGTATGCTATATAATTTAATTTTGTTGTCAAAACAAAAACTTTTTTGAAAATGCAATTTGTGTTTTTTTTTTTTGGTTTTTGTTTCGCTGTTATAGTTTTTTCTGTGTATTTGACAAAAAAAGAATATAATAAAACTTTTTACATGTTATTAATTTAACAGGAATATTTAATATCAACAGCTTACAAACATACAATACATACATACATGTATCATCAGTAATACATTTTTGTGTATACTCGTATGTATGTGTGCAATTTATAAGTAAAATAGTGTAGTAAAAAGAGCTTAATTAAATTTTGAAACTTAAAATGTATATAGGTTATGGCTAGTTTAATTAATATTCAATATTATTAAATTATATTTAATTAAGTTTATAGTTGCATATATTGTTGCAAGTATAAAACAGAAACTAGAGCTTAATTAAACGAGGCTGTAAAATATTTAAATAAACAGCTTACTTAGATACCTTTTCTGAGAAATATATGTATTTTGAGTTTATGAGTTAAAATTTTAGAGTTTGAGAATTGTATGGAAATTCAAAATCAACATTTTACAGTTTCACAGTTTTTAATTTTGGAGTTCATGTCAAAACTTAGCTTCATAGTTGTTATATGGACCCTGCTACCGATGACGTCGAACGCCCAAAACATCAAAAAGTTCACAAAATCAAACCTTAAATTCAGAAGACAGCTGATACCTTAAAGATATCGAAGAAATTTGTCGGCTTTATTTTGTATAAACATTTGTCCACAAGAAAGCTGTTTTCGCAGTGAGTACCGCGGTTGCGAGATAAAAAGGACTTTTTGCGACGGTATGTAATAATGGACGAAACTTTAATCTGCTACTTCAATCCACAATTGAAGCAACAGTCAGCTGGAATCAACAGCGGCTGGAATATTGTACATTGATTACCTTGCAAAAGGCCAGACCATTATTAGCTATCGCTACATGGCCCAACAGGTGCATTTGAAGGAGGAAATCGCAATACAAAGGCCCCACATAAAAAATAAAAAATGTGTTATTTTACCAAGATAATGCGCCAGCCACATCCGTATTCGCCAGATTGGGCTCCCAGCAATTTTTACCTGTTTTTAGACTTACAAAAATGCTCGCTGGAAAGAAATTTGGTTCGAATGAGGAGGTGATTGCCGAAACAGACGAAAAGATAAATAATTTTATAGAAAAAGGTATCGAAATATTTGAAAGGCGTTGCAGTGATTGTATCGCTCTTGAAGTAGACTATGTTAATAAATAGTCGGATTTTGCAAAAAACAAATTGTTGTTTTATTGGTTATCCTAGAGACCTTTCAGCCGATGTGTTATAAATATCTCATTCCGTTTCAATTATAAGAACCAAAAAATCATATGAGTCCGATCACTGGGGCGATGTATAAACATCTAGTAATTAAAGATTTTTTTATGTCACTTTTTTAAAATCAAACAGAAAACGTCATCTATGTATCACTCAGAGCAGGGGCTCTGCAAATATAAAAATATGTAGGGCAATTCTATAAAAATGTCAACTTTGATGAAAAAAATTTTTTTTCATTTGTATTTAGTTGGCTTAAAAATATATTAAAATATGTTCCAAGTTACACAATGTTATCTCTTACAAGTATTCTAAATAATAAAATAATTATAAAATTTATTTGTTAACTCAATTTTCTTTTAATTCATTTTTAACAAACTTTAGTCATTCCGTCACAGTCATTCCGTCACGTCAAATGACAGTTAATAACTTCAACACTATTACAGGTAAGTTGCTCTAAATTATAATTTTATATTGCTTATATATCATATGTAAAATATGCATTAGCTTAAAAACTGATTAGCTTCTTAATTCACAAAAGTTCCCAGGTTTTAATACCAGGACAGAGTCATGGTAGCAAAAATGTCATTCCGTCACACAATGAGAAATTACTCAAAAATAAAAGAATAAAATAGTGAAAAAATTTTTTCTGAGTTTTTTTTATATCTCCTAATCATTAACAATCATTTTCAAACTGAAGAATGAATTTCAAATTGAAAATAGCTTTGTGGATTAGCCTTAACTTCAATTTTACAACTCAAAATGTCATTCCGTCACATATGGAATTGCCTTTTATTATTTCAAACAGTTAATTTTTATTTTTTTTTATTTTTCATTTTTCGTTCGTCATTTTTCATTTTCAATTTTTTTCTATTTTCTTTTTTCCATTTTTCGTTTGTCATTTTTAATTTTTTATTTTTCATTTTTATTTTTCACATTTTTTATTTTTATTTTTTCATTTTTCATTGTTTTATTTTTCGTTTTTAATTTTTAATTTTTCGTTTCTCATTTTTCGTTCTCATTTTTTTTTATTTTTTCTTTTTCGTTTTTCATTTTTTATTTTTAATTTTTATTTTTAATTTTTAATTTTATTTTTAATTTTTAATTTTTTATTTTTAATTTTTAATTTTTAATTTTTAATTTTTAATTTTTTAATTTTTAATTTTTAATTTTTAATTTTTAATTTTTAAATTTTAATTTTTAATTTTTAATTTTTAATTTTAAATTTTATTTTTAATTTTTAATTTTAATTTTTAATTTTTAATTTTTAATTTTTAATTTTTAATTTTTAATTTTTAATTTTTAATTTTTAATTTTTAATTTTTAATTTTTAAT